>PVKH010023048.1:0-13951 GCA_004027955.1 Chaetophractus vellerosus
GCCAGTTCACCACATGGGAGGCCCCGGGATTGGTTCCCGGGGCCTCTCCGGGCAGGCAGACCGCCTTGAGAGGGCAAGCCACTGTGGGCGGGGCACAGCCGCCATAGGCAGGGCAAAAATAAGCCTCCACAGGCAGAGCAAAGATGCCACATGCAGGGCAAAGCCACCACGGGCAGGACAAGTTGCCCACGAACAGAGCCGAGCCACCCATGAGCAGAGCAGAGCCGCCCGCGAGCAGAGCAGAGCTGCCCGTGAGCGGGGCAAGCCACCTGCGTGGTGAGCTGACTCGGTGCATCGCCGCAACGGGGGGACACAAAGCAGACACAGAAGCACGCAAAAATGGACACAGCAAGAACAAGCAGAAACGGGGATATGTAACAAAAAATTAAAAATTAAAAAAAAAATTAATAAACTTTTTCCAACTAATTTTATAAAGCCAAAGATAGTGCAAAAATAAAAAAGAAAACTACAGGCTATCTTTAATGAACTTACACATAAAAGTCCTCGAGAAAATATAAGCAAACCAAATCCAGAAATGTATAGAAAGAATAATACAACTCTACCAAATGAATTTATTCCATATATATGTAACTAGTTCAAAATTCAAAAATCAATTGATGCTTGCCATACAGTCAGGCTAAAAAATAAAAAGCATGTGATGATATCAAGTGATACAGAAAAAGCATTTCACAAAAGCCAACACCCATTCATGATAATAACTATCAACAAAGGAGCTATAGAAGGAACTTTTCTCAACTTGTTTAAGATAGCAACAAAAAGGCAATTAACATCATACATAATGTAGAAAGACTGACTTTCCTCTAAGATTGGAAACAATGCAAGTATGTTGAATCTGGCTGTTATTATTTAACAAAATACTGAAAACTCTAGCCTATGCAAGAGGGCATGAAAAAGAAAGTCAAACAGATCAGAAAGGGAAAAATACAACTGTACCTATATGCAGGGGACACCATTTTCCTTGTAGGAAATAACAAAGAATCTTAAAAACAAATAAACAAGAAAAAAACCCTAGAACTAATGTCAGTTCAGCAAGTTTGCTAGATATAAGATCCAAAGATAAGAATTGACATTTCATTGGAAAGGATATACAGATACAAAATAAGCATGCAACAAGATGTTCAACATAATTCGCTGTTTTAGTTTCCTGGGCTGATCAAGCCAATATTATGAAATGGGTCAGGTTAAACAATAGGAATTTATTAGATTGCAGTTTTGAGTCTAGAAAAATGTCCAAATCAAGGCATTATCAAGGTAATGTTTTATCCACAAAGATGATGGTATTCTGGGACTGGCTGCCTGTGATTCTTGAACTTCTGTCCTCTGTCATATGGCAATGCACATGGTTACCTCTGCTGGCCTCTTCCTTCTATTCTGGACCCCATTGAACTTCAGTTTCTGACTGCTCCCTATGGCTTTTCTTTCCCTCTGTCTGTCTGAATTTAATTCCACTTATAATGACTCATTTCATTCCAAACAGAGACTGACCGAAATATGTCTTCACTGCTCATGGTCCATCGGTCTCTTCTATTCAAACCTATATTTGATGCCAGAGTTTTAGGTGTACTTCCAAAGACCAGTGCCTATGTGCTGTCCATATGCCAACTGGGTCCAGAGGCTCTTTGGACCTGCAACTCCTACTCTACAGCTCAATGGACTCACCCAGGACACATAGTGGGGAGATGATGATTGATGACGGCTTTCCTGGGGAATGGAGAGAGCCCGCAGCTGCAGGCAGATCAACTCTTCCATCGTATCCACGGGATATGGGCTCCCCCTCGCTTGGTGGTGGAGGGGACATCACAATCCCAGACTCCTCGGGATTGCGGGAAGAACTATGGACTAGAGTGGACTTGTTGGTGTCTTGTTATAGACTTGTGATACATGCAATGGAAGAAATTACAAAATTATGTGGACCCAGGGTCACTGGACACTTTGGGGGCAGAGAGAGGGAAGGGCAATTGTAATACGGGTTTTTTGGGGGGGACTTGTGAATTGTCATGGGTGATGTTGCAATGGAGGATATAGGCCATTTTATATCATCATGTATCATGGAGAACAGTATGGGAGAGAGGGTGGTCTACAGTCTGAACTGTGATCCATGCTTGATGGCAAAGCCCCAAAATGTGTATATCTATCACAGGCATTGTGCCACACTGATGAAGGATGTGTATGTGGGAGGTTGTGGGAGGTATAGGAGGGTGGTATATGGGTACTCCTGGGGTTTCTGTGTAACATTTATATAATCAATGTATCCTAAATATATATATATATATAACCCATCCTGATTGAGATGGGCCACACCTTAACTTAAGTAACCTCATCAAAAGGTTGTAGTTACAATGTTCACACCACAGGAATGGAGTAGATGTAAGAACATGCTTTTCTGGGCTACATACAGCTTCAAACCACCACATTCCACCCTTTGGACACCAAAGTGATTACCCACTAGGCAAATGCAATTAAAACCATAATGAAATAACACTGAAAATCTATATAAATGGTTACAATAAAAAGTAGTAAAACCAAATCCTGGTAAGGAAGCAGAGAAACTGGTTGTTCATACATTGTTGGTGGGAATTTAAAATGCTACAGCCACTCTGGAAAATATCTTGGAAGTTTCTTTTAAAAATAAAAATGGATTTAAAACTTTATAAATAAAAACTCTTGGACATTTATCACAGAAAAATAAAAACTTGCAATAATACAGCAACTTGTATATGAATGTTCATAGCAGCTTTATTTGTAATATTGCCAAACCAAAAACTACACAAGTGCCCTTCAATGGCTGAACGGTTAAACAATTTGTGGCATATTCATTCCATGTGAAACTATTCAGCAATAAAGAGGAACACACTATTAATAACTTCAGCAATTTGGATGAATATCAACCAAATTATAATGTGTTAAAAAACAGTCTGTAAGGTATGGACTGTAGTTAGTAGTAAAATTTTGACAATGGTCTTTCATAGTTTGTAAGAAATGTTTCACAACAATGCAAGGTGTTGGTAGTGTGAAGATGTATGGGAGCCTTGAATGATGATATTGCACTTTTGTTTTGTAAATTCACAAATTTAACTATATACTTATTGTGTATATATATTCATGTATCAATGATATACTCCAATGAAATTTTATTTTAGAAAGCCTCAAAATTTTATATACTTTAATATTCCATCAATATAAGATTTTTGAAGTCAAAATTCATAGATATGAGAAACATATTAGTGGCTGCCAGGGGTTAGGAATGTTGGGAAGGGGATGGATATGACTATAAAGGGGTAACATGAGGGAATCTTCAAGTGATAATATAGCTCAGTATTTTGATTGTGGTGGTATTTATATGAGCTATGAGGTAAAATTGCATGGAACACACACACACAAATGACTGCATGTATATTGGTGAAAGCTGAATTCAAAGTATGAATTGTACCATTGTCAATCCTGGTTTTGATATTGTTCTATTTTTATGCAAGATGTTAACATTGGGGGAGTCTGGATGAATGGTATACTGGACTCCCCTATGTATTTCTCTGAAACTTTCTGTGAATCTCTGATTATCTCATTTTTTTTTAAAAAAAAGCTCAATACTTTGTCTAATAGCTTTCACAGATTGAATAATGTGTTCCTAAAATTCCAACCTCTACTGAACTAGAGCTCTTAACCTCAACTTCATACTGCACCCTCTTAACTTCTAGCAAGCAATGATCGGGAATGGGGTTGGGTGAACATACCCAGGTTGTAGAAGCTAATATAACAATATAAGTATTATATGAATTCAGGTATATCTTGACCTACTATTTGGAAAACCCTATTTTATGAGAAAAGCTGGATTTATAGCCTCAGTAAAACAACAATCTTCTTGTTATTACTGACTCATGTTTTCTGTGCTAACAAGTTTTGTTGAAATGGAAATTGAGGGGATGTCTCTAATGTAACTCTTTTGCATATCTTCTCTCTTATGGACTATACATTGCCTTTCTGAAGGGCTTATAAAAGATCAGCACTATTTCTGACTCTATTTAAGATTTTAAGTCATTGCTGTGTAAAGACCTTTCTCTTACTTAGTTTCAGTCATTTTCTGTTCTGTAATGTTAAAGTTGGGTCTTCTTCCCTCAGTGAATTCTTTTCATATTGTAGTTCTATTTTGTTTTGTTTTTTATCTTCTTCCCTCTGCTTCAAGCATATAGAATCACATCTGCTTAACTCACGGATTGTTGAGATTTCATGGGGATTTGGGGAGTAGGAGGCATTTTGGCATGGAGATCATTATTACTTTTTGATCCACCTCCGGTAAGCATTCTGACAATTCCTCCCACACCTTCTACTAAAAGTTTTCTCCTCAGGCTAATTGACTGTTAATGGAAGATAAGTAAGGCATTTAAACATCCTCATATTCTCAGTATACATGATTTATGTCACCCTCTTTAAAAAACAAGATTTAAGTAGCAGTTGTGTTATTTCTTTCTCTGTCACTTAAGAAAGTGGGTTTATGGGGAGAATTGGGAAACAGATTTTATTGTCTACATGAGTTCTTTTGGGCCCAGTAGTGAACTTCAGTAGTTGAAAATACAGGGGTAAAAGGAAGGCCTGTTTTATATGTACTTAATAAATACTTTGATTTTATTTGGAAAATAATGCATTTTCCTTTGTAGAGTATGGGCAACATAAATCTTTTACTTTCTTTTTGTGAAAATATATTTGTGTATAAAGAGCTTGTTACATTATTATTCCAGGGCATAATACCTAATCTGTGAACCAGATTTTGGCCTCTTTAACACATCGATAATTTTAAAGTTCCAAATTATTCCCTTTAGTCTTTCTGTCCAAACAAATAATTAAATACATTACTACAAATTAATGTAAAGTAAATAGGCATTTTTTTCAGAGTTGGTATGTAAATAGCTAATCATTATTGAAGAACGAAGAAGAATCTCTGGAGCTAAATGTGCTCTGCCTATATTATCTTACACAGTTCTCTCCGATGGTGATTGTCACAAAACAGACCAAGAAGTGAATGAGTGGATCCCAGAGGGAAATACATTCTATGCACAAAGTTATCTGAGCCAGTTGTTGGAAAATAAACATTTTATAAAACATAAATATTCAGTTAATTTTAGGGAGCAGCTCATTATCCTGTAAATTCTCACAAAGTTGTTCCTTTTCTCAAGTTATATATTTTTGTTCAAACATCAACTGTCCCTTACAACAACCTTTATTGTAACATAAAATTCCTAATTTCCCAAAATGAAGGTTATAGTCTTCACTATCTCCAGAGTTAACTTTCTCAAACACGTGTGACCTTGTTAACCCCTTCAAAAATACCTTATGCTTTTTATTGTTGACTATGTCATTATTTGCATTTATGGTTTTGAATGCTCAAAGATTACTTAGAATCATGTGAACTGTATGTGAAATCAGATCATAAACAATTGCATTTATTCTAGGAATGGCAATTTTTACCTATATATTTGGCAATTTTTCAAAAATAAAAAATATTTATTTATTATATAATAGCATGAAAATCCACATGCATTTTTACAGTAAAAGATGAAACCTCAAGGAAATATCATGTTTCTAAAACCTATTCTAGTTGGATTTTGAGTTCAAATAAAAGTTAATTCCAATACATAAGGCTCTTCACAACTGAAAGCCAGCTAACATCATATCCGATAACTCCTCACTCTTACGAAATACTTCTCATGAATTACTAGCACAATTCCCCAAACTGACCATGTTCTCTGTGTAATTCTGATTCATGTTGTCCCCTTTACCTAGAATATAATGTCAACTTCTCCAAATTGTGATTTCCTACTCATGCTGAAAGTTTACAATCTCATCCAAACCACCTAAAAAATTACCCTTTCCTCTGCATCTAAAAAGCATTTCACATCAATCTATTTGAGTACATTTTTTATTGTCCCATGCTTATTTATGTATTTATTACTTTTACTAGTTATGAAAGCTCTGAAAGGAAAATGATATGCATTATTCACTTTTTTGTTCCTGCATTTTTAAATATACTTTTTAATTTTTAAAAAAAGATATTTAGATTACATAAATGTTACATAAAAAATAAGGAGATTACCATATGCCCCACTCCCAATCCCTCCCACATTTTCCCACATTAACAACATCTTTCATTAGTGTGGTACATTTGTTACAATTGATGAACACATTTTGGAGCATTGCCACTAAGCATGGATTATAGTTTGCATTGTAGTTTACACATTCTCCCACATAATTTTGTAAGTTATAACAAGATATATAATGACTGTATCTGTCATTGCAATGTCATTCAGGACAATTCCCAAGTCCCAAAAATGTCCCCATATTCACCTGTTTTTCCCTCTCCTTCCCCTCAGAACCTCCAAAGACCACTGCCTCCTCGTCAAGGATAAAAGTTCTTCCATTGCTAGAATCACAATAACTTTACACTAGAATACCAGGAAGTCTACTCTGGTCCATTGTTTATTTCCCAATCCTGAGGATTCTGGGATGGTGATGTCCACTTCACCTCTAATTGATAGGGGCTTAGATCCCATGGAGCCCATGGGTGGGACTGTCTTGTCTGCAGTTGCAGACTACCTCTGATCCTTGGGATGGTTGCTGTCCATCATCATCTTATTATTAGCTGTCCTGAGTGAGTACAATGCATTGGAGAATAGGTGTTACAACTCTGTTGAGATTCAGGGCCCAGCTGGCACATGGGCAGCCCAAGGATTTAAGTCTCTTGGGTGTACACCTACCAACTATAGCACTAACTATAGGTTCAAATAGAAGGGGCAGAAGAGTCATGTGTAGGAAAACCACAACTGAGTCCAACTTTGTCACACTGGGGAGCATAAATTCCCAAGTAGGGCCCACTGGCAGGGAACTAAACTCCAGAGCTGTCTGCCCTGCCTATAGTGTTTGGATGTCTCCACTATTTGAGGAAATATTTACTGTGGCAGTCAATGAGATCCTGCTGAGATGTGCATAAGCATAACCTCTGGAACAACCTCTTGACTCACTTTGAAGTCTCTTAGTCATAAAAACTCATTTATCTTTACCCTTTCCCCCTTTTGGTCAAGGTGTTTTTCCAGTCACATTGCTAGTTGGTGGTTGGTAGTAATCCCTTGATGCCAGGGAGGCTCATTCCCAGGAGTCATGTCCCATGCTGGGGGGAAGGTAATGCATTTATATGCTGAATTCGACTTAGAGAAAGTCCACATTTGAGCAACAAGGAGGCTTTCAAGAGATAACTCTTAGGCACCACATAATAATAGGCTAAGGTTCTATTTCAAGAGTAAAGTTTCATAAGTACACTCATCACTATTAAGGGCCTGTCAATGGTCCATCCTCCTTCACTAGTCACTGCCCCTATACTCGGGATTCTTGCTGTTCCATTAGAGAATGTGGCAGAGCTCTCCAGGATGGCAATTTGATATTTTTTTTGTTATTGTGTGAATGTCCACCCCCCATGACAATGCCTCATGAACACTTGAACACATTTATATGCCTTATAGGTATGGGCCAGATGAACCTCCTCCCATGCATCCCCCATCACTGACACCCCACAACAATGATCTTACCCTGCCACAGTGGTAACGCTTCTGTGATCCACAACTTCTTCAAAAATGAAGCCAACAAAATAACCAAATACATAATAAAATGAAACAATAATGATAGTTTTAAAATAAATAAAATACAAATTTTTTTAAGTTGGAATAATAAAAAACATACAATTAAAAATAATTTTTTGACATTATGTCTTTCATCACTGTAAGGTATGTTATCTTGTATGTATATTGACATTTTTTTCTGTTTTTTTTCCCGCAGTGTATTATTTTTTCATTTTGTCTTCAAAGAAGCTTAGGTTACAATAAAGTCATGTAAAAAATATAGGGGATTCCCATATATTCAACATCCTCCCCCTTTTTCCCATTCCCCTATTAATAACATTTTATATGTGGATGGTACATTTGTTACAATTGATATACAAATATTGAAACATAGCCACTAACCATGGTCAATGCTTTACATTATGGTTTACATTTTGGACCATACACTTTTATAAATTTTGATTAAATATAACATGGCCTATATCCATCATTGGAAGATCATGTAGAACACTTCCATCACTCCCAAAATGCCTCATGTTCCATCTCTTCCATTACTCCTTCTCCCTCTCCTTGAGACTCGTGGCAACCATGAAGCTTCACTGCTTGAAGAACAAGATTCATAGTTACTTGCAACAACATTGAGGGCTTGACATGCTGGTCTGTCCTCCCTGATTTGGCACCTCCCATGCTCTCGAGAGACTCCCACCCCTCTATTTGAGAACATAGCAAGGATGGGAGTCCAACACCCTCCCATTCATTATGTAGGTCTCCACCCACTGATACAGTGCACTATGACAAAATAAACACTCACACACTACCTAGAAGCCTGCCACAGGTACACCCTGTTCCGAATGCCCCCCTCATCCAACATCCTAAACCAGTAACCCTCCCCTGCTATACTGACAAAAGAACATTCCTAACATTGTAGTTTCAACCACATACACACAAATCCCCAGTGTTCACCTGGTCCCTCCCTCCCATATTTCCAGGGACAGACCAACCCACCCTCCCCACTCCACCCCCAACAAACCAGCACCACCCATCCCAATAGTATCACTACACCACTGTCATAACCTTCAATGCACAACTACACACTTCTACCTTGTCATAGATTTTGCCCATATGTGACACTGGTAAATAATGGAAGAAAATGTCACTGTATATACAGGACAATAGATATTACAGTGATGAAAGGCAAAATGACAAAAAAATTTAAATATTTTTCATTATTTTTTAATATCCCAATTTTTACATTTTGTTTTATTTATAATTTTTAAAAAAAAATTTATGTATTTTATTTCCTATATTTCAACATATCATTATTATTTCATTACCCTATTAATTGTATTTGGTTATTTTATTGGCTTCATTTTGAAGAAGCTTTGAATCACAGAACGGTTACTGGGGCAGGGGATGATCATTGGTGTGGAGTATCAGTGATGGGGGATACATGGGAGGAAGTTTACTTGGGCATAAATATAAGGTATATAAATGTGTCCTTTCTATCTCCTGTAAACCTATCTTCCAGACTCTAACTCTGTGAGTCTGCTCAATCTGCTTAATTCATATCGGTGAGATCCTGTAATATTTATTCTTCAGTGCCTAGCTTCCTTCACTCAACATAAGGTCTTCAAGATTCATCCATGTTATCCCATGTGTTAATATTGCATTCCTTATTACAGCTGAGTCATATTCCTTTGTATGTATGTACCATGAATTGTTTATCCATTCATCTGTTGATGGACATTTGGGTTGTCTCCAACTTTTGGCAAAAGTGAATAATGCTGCTATGAACATTGGTGTGCATATATCTGTTCATGTCCTTACTTTCAATTTTCCTGGGTATATACCCAGCAGTGGGATGCCTGGATCATATGGTAGTTCTATGGTTACCTTCCTGAGGAACTGCCAAACAGCCCTCCATAATGGCTGCACCATTCTAAATTCCCACTAGCAGTGGATGAGAGTTCTCATTTTACTACATCCTCTCCAACACTTGTAGTCCTGTTTTTTAAATAGCTGCCAGTCTAATGGGTGTAAAATGATATCTCATTGTAGTTTTGATTTGCATTTTCCTAATAGCTAGTGATATTGAGCATCCTTTCATGTGCTTTTTAGTCATTTGTATATCTTCTTTGGAGAAATGTCTATTCAAATCACTTGACCATTTTTTAATGGGTTTTTTGGTCTTTTTATTTTCGAGGTGAATATCTTTATATATGGTGGATATTAACCCCTACCAGTAAATGGTTATCAAATATTTTCCCCCATTGAGGAGGCTTCCCTTTCACTTTGTTGACAAACTTCTTTGAGGTGGAAAAGTTTTTAATTTTAAAGAGGTCCCATTTATCTATTTTCCATTCATTGCTCGTGCTTTGGGTGTAAAGTTCATGAAACCATTTCCTACTACAAGATCCTATAGATGCTTCCCTACATTATCTTCCGAGATCTTTATGGTCTTGGCTCTGATATTTAGATCTTTGATTCATCTTGAGTTAATTTATGTATAAGGTGTCAGATGAGATGATGTTCCTCTCTCATTTTTTGGATATGGATATCCAGTTCAACAAGCACCATTTGTTGAAGAGGCCATTCTCTCCTAGGTGAATGGGCTTGGTGGTCTTGTTGAATATCAGTTGACTGTATATGTGAGGATCTATATCAGAACTCTCAATTCGTTTCCATTGATCAGTATGTTTATCCTTGTGCCAATACCATGCAGTGTTGACCACTGTAGTTTTGGAGTATGTTAAAGTCAGGTAGTGTGATTCCTCAAATTTCATTTTTCTTTTTCATTATGTCTTTGGCTATTTGCAGTGCCTTGCCCCTCCA
Source organism: Chaetophractus vellerosus (assembly GCA_004027955.1). Classification (NCBI taxonomy): domain Eukaryota; kingdom Metazoa; phylum Chordata; class Mammalia; order Cingulata; family Chlamyphoridae; genus Chaetophractus; species Chaetophractus vellerosus. The sequence goes on from PVKH010023048.1 coordinate 10,455, forward strand.
AATAAACTTCATTATTAGCTTTTCTAATTTAGTAAAAATGCTATGGTAATTTTTATTGGGACTGCATTAAATCTGTAGATCAGTTTGGGTAGGATAGACATTTTAATGATGTTTAGTCTTCCTACCCATGAACAGGGAATAATTTTCCATTTATTTAGGTCTTCTTTGATTTCCTTTAACAGTACTGTGTAGTTTTCTGCATACTGGTGATCTACATCTTTGGTTAAATTTATTCCTAGGATTTTTTTTTCTTTTAGTTGCTATTTTAAATGGGATTTTTTCCCCTAATTTCCTCCTCACTTGCTCATTATTGGTGTACAGAAATGCTACTGATTTTTGCACTTTAATCTTATAACCTGCCACTTTACTTAATTCATTTAAAAGCTCTAGAAGCTTTGAGGTAAATTTCTCAGGACTTTCAATGTAAAAGATCATATTATCTGAAAATAGTGAAATTTTACTTCTTCCTTTCCAATTTGGATGCCTTTTGTATTAGTCAGCTAAAGGGATACTGATGCAAAGTACCAGAAATATGTTGGCTTTTATAAAGGGTATTTATTTGGTGTAGAAGTTTGCACTTACCAGGCCATAAAGCATTAGTTACATCCCTCACCAAAGTCTGATGCCATGTGTTGGAGCAAGATGGCTGCCGACATCTACAAGGGTTCGGGCTTCCTCTTCCACTTAAATCTCCATGGTGCCAGCTTCTTCCAATATCAGTTGTAAGGAGGGATACATCTCATCTCTCTCCCAGGGCTCATTTCTCTCTGGGCTCAGCTGATCTGCTATTTCCACAAGGCCAGCTGTAAACTGTCAGTTGAATGGCTTGTCTCTCTTCCTGGGGCCTCTGCCATGTATAATGTACCCTTCTCTCTTTCCCCACATATCTGCTTCTCTGTGTATTTACTTCCTGGGACTCCAGCATTAAAACTCCAACTAACTCCTGTGCCTTGTCATTTTTTCTGTGAGTTCCCACCCTCCAAAGAGGCTACTGACATGGCCCAATCAAAGCCCTAATCATAATTTAATCAAGTAAAAGTGAAACCTCCAACAGACCAGTTTACAAGCATAATCCAATATTTATTTTTTGAATTCATAAATTATGCTAAACTACTATACGTTTTGTATCATTTTCTTGTCTAAGTGCTCACATAAGTACTTCTAACACAGTGTTAAATAAGAGTGGTGACAGGGGGCATCCTTGTCTTGTTCCAGATCTTAGAGGGAAAGATTTTAGGATTTCACCATTAAATATAATGTCAGCTGTTCGTTTTTCATTTATACCCTTTATCATGTTGAGGTAGTTTCATTCTGTTCCTATCTTTTGAAATGTTTTTATCAGGAAAGGGAGCTGTATTTTGTTGAATGCTCTTTTTGCATCTATGGAGATGATCATGTGATTTTTCTCTTTCACTGTGTTTATGTGGTGTATTACATTGTTTGATTTTCTTATGTTGAGCCAGCCTTGCATATTAGGGATAAATCCCACTTGGTCATGGTGTATAATTCATTTGATGTTTTGTTGAATACGAATAGCAAGGTCTTTTTTGAGGATTTTAGCATCCAGTTTCACTAGAGAGATTGGTCTATAGTTTTCTTTTCTCATGGCATCTTTGTTTGGCTTTTGTATTAGGGTGATATTGGTATCATAGAATGAGTTAGGCAATGTTCCTTCCACTTCTGTTTTTGAATAGTTTAAGTGGGATTGGTACTAGTTCTTTCTAGAATGTTTGGTAGAATTCACCTCTGAAGCTACCTGGTCTTGGGCTTTGCTTAGTTGGGAGGTTTTTGATGACTAATTCAATCTTTTTTTTTAATTCTTTTTTTTTTTAATTACATTCCCCCCCCACCTTCTGCTTGCTCTTGCTGTGTGTCCATTCTTGTGTTCCTCTCTGTCTGCTTTGTCTCCCCCCCGTTGCGGCAACGCGCTGAGACCGGTCACCGTGCAGGCAGCTTTGCCCCGCTTGTGGGCGGCTTCTGCTTCCATTCACAGCTGGCTCTGCTTCAGTTCGCGGGTGGCTGGCTGCGCTCTGCTCCCGGGCGACCTGCCCTGCCCGTGACAGCTTTGCCCTGTCCGTGGCAGCTTTTTGCCCTGCCCACGGCAGCTCTGCCCGCCTATGGCGGCTTGCCCTTCTCAAGGTGGTCTGCCTGCTAGGAGAGGTCCCCGGGAACCAAACCCGGGGCCTTCCATGTGGTATACCGGTGCCCTATCCACTGGGCTATACGGCCGGCCCCCTAATTCAATCTTGTTACTTGTGATTGGTCTGTTGAGTTCAACAATTTCTTATTTCATCAGTGTAAGCTGCTTTTGTGTTTCTAGGACTTTTTCCATTTCCTCTAAATTATCTATCTTGTTGGCATGCAATTTTTAAAGGTATCCTTTTATGATACTCTTTATTTCAGTGGGGTCAGTGGTGATATCACCTTCCTCATTTCTTATTTTATGGATTTGCATCTTCTGTCTTTTTTCTTTGTTAGTCTAGCTAAGGGTTTGTCAATTTTATTAATCTTCTCAAAGAACCAGCTTTTGGTTTTGTTTATTTTTTCTAGTGCTTTCTTAATTTCAATTTCATTTAGCTCTGCTCTAATCTTTTTTATTTCCTTCTTTCTACTTCCTTTGGGCTTAGTTTGTTCTTCTTTTTCTAAGTCCTCCAGTTGTGCAGTTAAGTCTTTGATTTTAGCTCTTTCTTCTTTTTTAATATAGGCATTTATGGCTATGAATTTCCCTCTCAGTACAGATTTTGCTGCATCCCATAGGTTTTGATATGTTTTGTTGTCATTTTCATTCATTTCAAGGTAGTTACTGTTTTCTTTTGCAACTTCCTCCTTGACCCACTGATTATCTAAGTGTGGTTGTTTAACTTCTATATCATTGTGCCTAATCTGCTTCTCTGCCCCTTACTGATTTCCAACTCCATTACATTGAGGTCAGAGTAATTACTTTGTATGATTTCAATCTTTCTTAATTCATTGAGAGTTGTTCTCTGGCCTAGCATGTGTTTGTATTAGTCATCCAAAGGGGTGCTGGTGCAAAATATCAGAAATCTGTTGGCTTTTATAAAAGGTATTTATTTGGGGTAGCAGCTTACAGTTACCAGGCCATAAAGCATAAGTTACTTCCTTCACCAAAGTCTGTTGCCATGTTTTGGAACAAGATGGCTGCTGATGTCTGCCAAGAGTTCAGACTTCCTGGGTTCCCTTCTTCCCAGGGCTTGTTTCTCTTGGGACTCAGGTGCCCTGCTCTCTCTACAAGGCCAACTGTAGACTATCAGGCAACTGGCTTTTTCTCTTTCCCCAGGGATTGATCCTCTCCAGGCACAGCTGCTCTATTCCTCTGTATGCTTACTTTCTAGACTCTGGCTCAAAACTCCAACCTCCCTTCTTGTCAGTGCAGTTTCTCTGTGAGTCCCCACCCACCAAGGGGGCAGGGATGCAATGTCTTACTGATGTGGCCCAATCAAAGACTTAATCATTATTTTATCAAATAAAAATGAAGC
>PVKH010023049.1:0-13950 GCA_004027955.1 Chaetophractus vellerosus
CCCTGTCCAGCAGTGCTCTTCCATCTCACTGGCAAGTAGGAGGTCATCCACATATTGCAAGAAGGCACACCTGCAGTCTTCCCAGGGAGTAGGTGGCCAGATCTGCTGCCAAGGCTTCCCCAAAAAGGGTAGGGGAGTTTTTGAAGCCCTGCGGGAGCCAAGTCCAGGTTAGCTGAATTTTCTGTCGGGTTCTGGGATCTTCCCATTCAAAGACAAACAGAGGCTGACTCGGAGAGCCAGCTGCAGGCAGAAGAAGGCATCTTTCAGGTACAAGCAAGTGAACCAGGTGGCTTCAGGCAGCAGCTGTCCCAGCAAAGTGTACGAGTTGGGAACAACCTGATGTAAGGTGAGAGTGGCACTCTTGATGGCTCCTAGATCCTGGACTGGTCGATATCCTGTCCTGTCTGGTTTCTTCACTGGTAGTAATGGGATGTTCCAGGGTGACTGGCACTTGATCAAGATTCCCTCTTTTCTCAGAGGATCTATGTGCTCGACCATGCCCAATTATGCTTTGTAGGGAATCGGATACTGCCTCTGCCAGACCGGGATGGCTCCAGGCTTCAGGTCAATGATGATGGTACATGATTCCATGCCATTTCCAGCGGATTTCTTTCTGCTCAAACCTGGGGGGAAAGTTCCAGCAGTTTTTCTGGATCTGACTTGAGTTTTCTTGCGCACAAAGTCTCCATTCCTCGCTTTGGGGTACAGTGACGAGGAGAGCAAGGCCGGTCCAGAGGCTTAAACTGGCTGGCCCCTCAGGTTTGAAGGTAATTTGGGCTCCTGGTTTAGTTAAGAGGTCCCTACCAAGTAGAGGAACCAGAAATTCAGGCAGGTACAGAAATTCATGAGTCACTTTGTGGCCACCAAGCTGACAAGTTCTCTACTGGCAAAAAGACCATTGGCTTGACTGGTTTCCTGTTGCTCCTATGATGTTAGCGGTTTTTCCACTAAAGGGGGCAATGGGGGTTGTGACCACAGAATATTCAGTGTCAGTGTCTACCATGAAAGTCATTGGTTGGCCCCCAACCTGTATTTTGACCATGGGCTCATGGAGGCCAAGTTCCAGTAAGCCCGGTCACTCCTATTCAGAGTCAAGCCCCACTAGCCTGATCAGATGGTTCTTGGGTTCAGGTTGGTATTTCCCTTTGGGGATGTTCTCTTCATGTGCCCGATTCTTTTGGGGGCACTCATTTTTCCAATGTCCACTTTCTTCGCAGTAGGCACATTGGTATATGGGCAGGGGCACCCTCTTGGTGCTTGTCCCCATTTTTTGACGTTGTCTTCCTCATCTGGTGGGGTCAGGATTCCCAAGGCTGCTGCCAGCAGGGAAGCTTGATGTTTCATTCACTTTTTGGTCTCTTGTTCTGCAATTTCATACTAATTGATGAATACTTTATTGGTGACCTCAAGGAGTTGAGAGACGTTCATTCCTGCAAACCCTTCTAATTTCTGGAGCTTTCTCTTAATGTCTGATGCTATCTGCATGACAAAGGCAGCATTCACCATTCTCTGGTTCTCTGGAGCTTCTGGGTCAAAAGGGGTGTAGATTCTGAAGTCCTTTCAAAGTCACTCATAGAAATCTTCCAGAGATTCTTCGAGCTTTTGAGTGACCAAAGTCATCTTTGTCATGTTTGTGGGTCGTTTTGCCCCTTCTCAGACCCCTCAGAGGAGCGCTTCCCGATATTGCTGGAGTGCAGCCCATCCCTGATCAGTGTTGAAGTCCCAGTTTGGTTGGGCCTCTGGCGCCGCCTTTCGTGCCCAGTCTTCCGAGTTTAAGACACCAGCAGGGGCCTGCTCCTGCAGCCACTTTCAGGCTTTCACCAGAATCCTTCATCTCTCCTCCTTTAAAACAAAGTCAGGAGGAGCTGGTGGCAGTCATCCCAAGTTTGGAAAATGGATTCCATGAGATCAATAAGGACCTGGGGCTTTTCCCAGGAGGAAGGGGTGTGGTGCTTCCAGTTCAAGAGGTCTGTAGTTGTAAAGCGCTGGTAATACAAAACAGCCCTCCTGGGTCAGATGGTCCCATCCTCGCTGATCTGAGCCAGACCCTGCGTCTCATGGAGGGTCATCTGTAACACGGGTTCTGCTGACCAGAGCCTTCTTGCTACAGGGGTTCTGGAGCTTTCTCCAGAGGGAGCCAACGGTCCCAGAGGGTCCAAAGGTGGGCATGTTTCTGGAAGATCTGCCTTTACTCCCAGGCTAGGAGGGGAGGCTAGAGCGGCCAGAGTGTATGGCAGGGGTGGTGGGTCTTCTTTCGAGGATCCCTGGTGAATGACTGGCTTCCAGGGCCCCATTCCTTGTGCAACCAAGACCCTGCTCTGTCCCTTTTTTCCAATGCAAAAAACAAACGCAAGGGGCAGAGTCTGGGCTATTTCTAACCAAGAATCTATGTAGGGAAACTGATCAGGATGGCTGGGAGTGCCTGTGACAACTAGCCACACTGTGCAGACCTTAGCTACATCTAAGGTCCACTCTGATGGCCAGTTAATGTTAAAAGTGGGCCACTCTAATCCACATAAGGTTCGGAGGGTGCCAGGGCTTCATCTGGGCACCATAATCTCCGGAAAAGCCCTTCTTAAAATTCTTAAGCATGCAGTTTAAGACAGTGGGTTTTGACTGTGAGGAGCCCATACTCTGTGTCAGTGGCACAAGAGAGACAAAAGAAGGGGTTGCCTTTTCCAAGCCACTGATGCCCACCTGTCCGCATCTCTTGCAAGAACTTCAGCTCGTCTTAGCTAAGACACCCGGGCAGAGTTTGGGTTGGCCGTTATGCTATATGACGTAGCTGCAGAAAACAGGTTAGGGCCCACTTGGACAGGCTGTGGAGTCACAGACTGGAATAACAGAGGTAAGCCTCTGTCATCCTCACTCACACACACAATCACTCAGAGATTATGCAGTCTCTCCTGCAGGGTCTGCCCTATTCTGGGATCTCGATATTCAAGATCTTGGGAGGTGATCAGTCTCCACTTCCATCCAGAGACAGGCCTGAGTGAGGACTTAGCACCTGGGGCCATACCTTTCTGGAATCTTCTGGCATTGTTCAGTCCTCCTCACCACTGAGTCAGGCCGGGATGTGGGGACGCGGCCCGCGGGGACCGCCTCAGAAGGAGGTCCTGTTAAGAGGATGGGTGGTACCTACCTCATTTGCATGGAGATTGCTGCTGGCCATGCCCGTCAGCCCCAAGCTGGAGGCACAACGGGTCTGCTCGGTTGGGCTTCCCAGTCAGGAAACCAAATGTTGCAGCAGATGGAATTCTGATGACGAGAAACCCAAGCGGCACACAGAGAAGTGGAGGAACAAAGTTTTTTCATATGCAGGCTCAGAGGGGTATCCAGTGCCCAAATTCTGAGCCCTGAGTTTTGACTTCCATGAGTTTATATAGGGACTTTATGCAGGCAAATTCCTAAGCAAGTGGACAGGCAGGTTTTACAAAAGCTGAGGTGCGAGTTTAGCTTAGCATCCTAAAGCAGAGGGCCTTAGGGAGGAAAGGAGTCATTATCTTCCTAAGTTGTAGGTTCCAGGGCAAAGGGCAGGAGGAGTGCTTATTTTCCTAAAGTTGTGGATTCCAGGGAAAAGGGCAGAAGGAGTGCCTATCTTCCTAAAGCTGTGGGTCTCTGCTGAGGGGGGGGAGTAAGGCTGCAGCACTTTCTTCATCACTTATAACGAGGCTCTGACATAGGAACTATTATTGTTCCCACTTTACTGGTGAGGAAACTAAGGCACACGGAGACTGGGTAATGTATACTAGGGCCCAGCCCAGATCAACCTTTTGAAGGATTTGTCATCTAATTTTTTTTTAAATCTCTCCATAGAAAACCAATGTGTAGCCAGGGTGTTCAAAACCACAGATCTAAATAACAAAGCAAGAAATCTTGCTATCTGAAAAAAATATATAATAATATCTCAATTCAATGTGGCTAACTATATGTTAGATCTTAAATACAGCTCAATTCAACTTCTATTTGGTGATGTAAACACACACCATACTTTATAAAACCTGGGGAGAGATGAATGGAATGAAAATGTGGGTCATCTTTAGGATGAGATACAGCTTTTCTAAAATTAACATTGTAAATAATCTAAGTATCTCAGTAAGTAAGGTAGCAATAGATTCTGTAATGACTTTATAGACTCCATTTCAAATATTACTATGTTGTTATTTGCTTATTTTGCTTAATTCCAGATAAAATACGGTATGGGACATACTTATACTGAAAAACTATTTGTTGTTTATCTGAAATTCAACTTTGAGCATCCTGTACTTTGGTTAAAAATGGCAACCCTTTCTTAATTTGGGGCCATAATTTTCATGTTTCAAATCAAAATTTCACATAGCAGCATCTCCTTTAATCATCTCTCATCATCCCAACATATCTACCTTCCAAACTCAGCATTATGAGTATGCCAATAAGCAACATGACTTTATTATTTATACCAAGTAAATCCCTGTTGATTTAGGGACTTAATGTTAAAAGTTAAATTATAAAAGTACTAGAAGTGTCCATTAAAAAAAAAATAATTTGGATGTTAAGAAGTTGTTTTAAACAATCGAATGCAACCAGAAACCATAAATGAAAAGATTAATAGCCATGAGTTTACATAAAAATTATATGGCAACAACAAAACAAACAGAAAACAATGTAACTTTCAAAGAAAAATGTAAAGTGGGGAAATAGTTGGATCTTAAAAGTAGGATAGATAAAAATTAAACAAAAGAAAAGCACTCCATTAAAAACATGGACAAAAGATATGAAATTGAATTCACAGGAAAAAATGCAAAGTCCAGTGAATAAAGAAGAAATGCTCACCTTCAAAAGCAGAGAAATGCAAATGAAAACAATAAGATATGTTACACCTAACAGATAAACACAGAATAAAATTTTTGATTGGTGAGGGTTTTGGAGAATAGTCACTTTCATACACAGTGATTAGAAATGTGAACTGGAGTAATATTTTAGGGAAAACATTGGAAATACCAGAAATTTTAATATGTATATAATTTGACTCAGGAATTTCTATTATCAGAAATCTATCCTAAGAATGCAAATATAATGCATGACAAATATGCAAACATATATGAAACAGAATATTCATTATCTTAATTTCCAGGCTGCTATGACAAATACCACACAATGGGCTGGCTTAAGCAACAGGAATTTATTGACTTGTGGTTTCAGAATCTAGAAGGCTTGCTTCCTCCAGGGGTCATTAGCATTCTGGCTGGCCAGCAGTCTTTGGAATTTCTTGGCATTCCCATCACATGGCAATGTCTTCCATTGACTCTGGCATCTTGCTCCTCCCCACATTTTTCTCTCCCGTATCAAATTTCCTTTGCTTATAAGGACTTCAGGATTAAGGCCCGCCCTCATTCATTTTTGGCTCACCTTAACTAATCACATCTCCAAAGCCTCCTATTTACAATAGGTTGACGCCCACAAGAATGGGATTAAGAACATGTTTTTTCTGGGGTACGTAACTCAACCTACCCCACTTAACAGAGTTTTATTTATCTTAGCAAAACAATCTGTCCCCATACTCCCCAAAACTTGGACTCTAATGACTAGAAATGGAGGATTTTTAAAATAAATAGTCACCAAATATTAAACATGGCTAGGATGTTTACTTCCTTATAGTTATCTGTGTTGTTTGATCTTTTAATTTTTACATTGAACATGTAATTCAGAAAAAATAAATAAGTCCATTTTTCATTGAGGCAGATGAAAGGAAAAAAGTAAATCAAGGCCAGTTATCAGTGGATAATTCTGGAACATAAAAAATTCAGTATAATTGATGAAAAATGGTCATCAAAATATACTAGAGATTTTTGGTAAAGTCCCCACTCTTTTACTTGAAAGCATGTTAAATCCCTCCCAACTGCAGCTGATTTGATATTTAATCCCTGGGAGCTATGATGCTACTGGCCTCCCTTTACCCGTAGGTACCATAGGCCCAACACAGGTTTTCTGGTGTTATCTTAGGTTCCAAAAGTATTATGATCCACTAATAACTTGAAAATAAGCCAAGAAAGTAGAACATAAAAACAACTTATTTTATCAGTTGTATGAATTTCTTGGGAAATGGATTACAAATATAAGAAGAAAGTCGTTTGTCTACTGCCATAAACCCTGATGCTGCCTGAGGTTGAAATGCCTCAATAATGTCTCAGTTATAGGATTCTTGAATGAAACTCATATATTTTGGCTTCTGTCTAGAACTGCCTCATCCAAATTCCATTACAAAGTTAGAGTATTACAAACAACAGTTTTTAATACACGCACTCTCATATATATTCAGAGAATTTCAGCTATCAAAAATAAACCACTAAAAACTGTACAGCCTCAATGAGAGGATGACAGACCTGTAAAATAAATGTTCAGCCCTCTAAACAGTCAGAGAAAACTAGTGTCCAAAGAGGTAAAACAACTTATCCACTGCCCTGCTCAGTTGCTTCTTTCTTCATGAACCTCTTTGACTCTGTGGGCTAACAAATCCTCAAGAATCAATAGCATACATTTTTAAAAACTGGCTTCTTAGATGGCCTCAATTAGCTTTCTAGTATTTTCATGGCTCTTTGCCTCATCTCTCCAATTAGATTGCCAACTCCTTGCAGTCAGAAGCTAAATACTTCTCATCTCCAACCCAAGGAGCAAAGTGACGGAGCCAGCAGCTCCCAGGTTAGGGGAAATGAAGACAAAATTCTGCCCCCGGAGAACCATGGCATGTTAATTATAAAAAAGAGGGATATGTGTTTTTACCAGAATGCTGAAGAGAACATGATTTATCATCTACTACATGACTCTAAACCCAATAATTGTGTTTATTATTATTGTGAGTCATGTGCAAATTCACCTTTGCAGGATCATAATAGACTAAAGAATGTATATCAATAAAATATCGCAGTATTTTAGTATACAACAAATACCCATGCCACACAATTTAATGTAAGTAAATGCATATCTTCATCCTATCAGTGGATAGGATTTCAATACCATTTTAGATACAGGGCTCCATCCCAAAAATAACACAGAATTTTTCTGTGTTGAGTGAAATCCCAAAGACTGAGGCCACTCTCAACTAAGAGGAGACTCACATTTCTCAAGCCAAAAGATTTCTTGAACAAGTAATTCAATGAGTAGATATTCCAGTCCAAAGCAACCACATCAGCTAAGCAGGTCCCTTCTTCCCTAAAGTGCATTACCTACTTTGAGAAGGTCATACATGAAAACCAAAATCAATTTATATTAAGGGTTCTGTAGAAATACTGACTATTAATAGCCAAATACAGCTAATAACAGTCATTAAAATTTGTTCTAAATCTATATATTGTCACTACTATGTAAGAGCAAACCAATAGATACATAAAATAAATCAAATGGTGCTTACTAATTAATTTTAAAACTTTTTGAAGATATGGAGGCAAAGCAGCTAATTTTACCAAACTACAAAATCCAATTTAACTGAAGTCATTACTGCTACTTATTGAGAGCCTCCCATATGCTAAGCTTTATATGTACTTTATATCATCCAATTCTTACAGCAACCCTATTAGTGCCCCCTTTTTACAGATGGGAACTTGGGTTAATCGTTAATCAGTTTAAGTCAGTCATTCAATCATTCATCCTATGTTAAAAAAATAATATTTGAGTTCCTTGTAAGTCTTAACCAATATATTCAGTGCTGTAGATAAAATGGCAGGCAAAGCCAGACTTGGATACCAACCCTCATGGAGTTTAGGATACAGTGAAGAAGACAGTTATTAATCAAATAGGCCCTCAATTACATGTATAGTTGCAGAGAAGAGGGACATAAAAGCAAAAAGGGGAATTTGACCTACTCAGAGAGATCAGAGAAAGCTTTCTGGAGAAAATGAGTATGTATTTTATCTAAACCTCAGATGATTCAGGATTCACTATAAATTCAAAACACTTCCTGTCCAAAGGAACAAATTAAATCTGCAAGCAATCATATCCGTTTGGTCAAATTGAACATTTTTAGATCTTAATCTGTTAACTGATATTAATACAGAGCTGGCTGGCAGGCTCAATACTGTGGCATCTGGACCATACAAATGGCTATAACAGAATCTATTTGACTACCGCTTCCTTGGAGAACAAATTGAATGTTCTCTAAAAGCGTCTAAGTGGACACTTTTGATCAAGAGTCCACTCAATGAGAAGTATAAAATCTATTTATTAAGAGGCTTTCCTTCCTACTGCTATTATACTTGACCCGTAATTTCCAAATACAAATTCTAAGCTGAGATTTTCACCTACATGAGGCTATAACATCAGGGTTAAAAAGATTCCTGAACAAAAGGCATCAAATGTTAAAACAAACAAACAAACAAACCTAGAGCAATTCAGGGAAAAGCAAAGAATGCAATGTCTCCACAGATTAGACTTTGCACCCATCACTCCTACAAAAGAAGTTTGATGTTCAAGTCAAGGGACGAATATATTGGGAATATGATGAGAGAAATATGTTGGCCAGCAGAGAAATTCTCTTTCATGTTGGTTACAAAACTCCAGTTCAAATGAGACTTTGCACAAATTGTAGTAAGAATGCATGAGATTCCAGAAGGAAGATTTGTTGATTAGCCACTAGTAAGCACCAGGTGGATTTCAGTTGAATATAAGATCTCTGACCAGGCAACCAGCAGATGCTGCAAAGAGCAGGCGCCACAACCAGCAAGGAGCAGAAGTGGCTCAAGCAGTTGGGCACTCACCTTTCACATGGGAGGTTGCGAGATCGGTTCCTAGTGCCTCCTAAAGAAGATGAGCAGACAATGATCAGGCAAACAAGGGAGCCATGGGGGGTGATTGGGAGGGGGGTTAAAAAAAAAACTCTGAAAAAGACCAGACCAACAGAAGCATCCAACCCAAGGTCTACTCATCAGAACCACCTCCCTTACCCTGGGATAACTCCAGCTCCTTCCCCCAGTTTAGTTAGGGATAAAGAATATTGTCGAAGTTTAGGTCCAGAGATAAAATGTTCCAGTCCTCCAGTAGTCTAGATAAGAACTCAAGTGGTCTACTTTTAATTCCTTTGTATCTTTTATTGCAGCCATTCCTAATTTCCCCCTAGAGATAATATCAACAGAATCTGGGATGTCAAAGCTGTTCAAAAAGTGAAAAGACAAACTTCATGTCTGCTGAATCAAAAGGTCCATCATTGCAAAGGCCTTTAACTTAATAAGATCCCTAAAGAATCACACACAAATTACTTTTGCTATTGCAATTGGGTTTTGAGGAGAACTAATGGTTGGGTGAAAGCTCTTAACTCAAATTGTTATTTCTGGAAGTAGCATATACTGTTATGTTCTATGCGATCTTTAAATGTGAACACATAAATACCATAAAATTTGGTCATAAAATTAAAAAAATTACCAAACAGCTGATAGCTTCTTTGTCTCAAGAATGCATATCACTGGAAGATTTCCCTTTGATTATCAAAACTAGGGCTGAACCCAGTAAGTCCAAGTGGTTTGCTCATTCTCACAAAGAAACTGGAACTAGAGTTGTTGAGTTAGTTACATTCTTCCATTACTACAATATGAATCAGAAGCTTAAATCAATGACCAAGTAAAATCTTGAAAATATCTGACTCACCCAGCACATCTACTAGCAAAGATGCACGTCTCCACTGATACATTCTACCTAAGATGGGAAGAGGCCAAATCCACATATTTATATACTCCCTTATTTAATTTTTAAAAAAGTTGGGAAAGATTATAGTCATAAAATAAAGTTAATACAAGTAAATGAAGGAATAGAGAAAATAAAGTTAAGGCACATCAGCTCTCAAGAGCCACAGCTCAGAGGGCCAGCTGTAGCCCAGTGGGTAGGGTGCCAGTTCACCACATGGGAGGCCCCAGGTTCGGTTCCCAGGGCCCTCTCTGAGCAGGCAGATCGCCTTGAGAGGGCAAGCCGCTGTGGGTGGGGCAAAGCCACCATGGGCAGGGCAAGTCGCTCACGAACAGAGCAGAGCTGCCCGCAAACAGAGCAGACACAGAAGAACACAAAAAAATGAACACAGCAAGAGCAAGCAGAAAGGGGGGGTTATGTAGCAAAATAATAATAATAATAATAATGTTTCAAGAGTTTATTAAAAAAAAAAAAGAGTCACAGCTCAGGCTCTTTCAAGGAACTCAGACCCTGAGCTCCACTTTCCCATCATTTCAGCTATCACCCTTGGAAGACTGCCCTAGCCCTGGGACCCCAATACCACTCTGCCTCTCTGAGACCTCAATTCCTCATCGGAAAAAAGACAACCTCTACAATCTCTTTTTAGTACAAAAATTCTATAATTCTTACTCCACTAATTCAAATAAGAAAACTCACATAGTAAAATTCTTCTTATTGAATAAAACATTAAGAATAATTTTATGTCTGAATTTTTAAAGCCATGTCCAAGAAAGGAGACCCACTATAGAAGTAGCTTTTTTATTCCCCCCCCCCTCTTTGTTTTGTGCTCACTGTCTGCTTTCTGTGTCCATTTGCTGTGTGTTCTTCTGTGTCTGCTTGTCTTCTCTCCAGGTGGCACCAGGAACCGATCCTGGGACCTTCCCGAGTGAAGAGAGATGCTCAATCTCTTGCACCACCTCAGCTCCCTGGTCTGCTGTGTCACTTACTGCCTCTCCTCTGTCTCTTTTTGTTGCATCCTCTTACTGCGCCAGTTCTTCCACACAGGCCAGCCCTCCAGCCCAGCCAGCACTCTTGTGTGGGCCAGCTTGCCTTCACCAGGAGGCCCTGGGAATCAAACACTGAACCTCCTACGTGGTCGACAAGACCCCAATAGCTTGAGCCATACCCGCTTCCCAGAAGTAGCTTTCAAATCAAGGATTAAACAGAATTATCTTTTCAATGTATATCTCTGCCTTGAGGCCCTTCAGTTATTTCTTATAATGTTTGTGACATGTACTTATGGGTGGCCTATTGCAGAATGATAGTTTTTCACTATTTGTTAATTTGCTTTTTAGTATTCATACTGTCTCTTAGTCAATAACGTTTTATATTTGAAATTAAAAATCTTTTTTTAAAAAAATGAAGGCAGAGATGAAATCTCCAATGTGTGATAACAAAGGGTCTTTTTCAATGGCTAGCAGTTTTGCATGTTACCTGGTTACTTCCGGGGACCTGGAAGTGAGTACTGGTTTTGGTGGATGCTGTGTTTTTTAACATTAGGCAAGTGGAAAGGCTTATTTATGTACCAGAGCTGCCTCTAAAACTTTGCTGAACACATTTGAAAACAGGCTTCATTGTGGGGTTTTACTTACCATTCTCTCATTATTCTGAAACATCTCACAAAATTTTAGACTGTCACATGAGAATCAATTTGGGGGCACTAAACACCTCATTGTGCATGAGCACATGCATGCAAATCCTCTTTTGGATTACAACTCACTAAATAAATCTTTGGGAGCACAATACAATAGCCCTATACACTAAATAAAGGTAAGTGTAAATTAGAAAGCATCCAACAGATTCATGTTTTTACCTTGTGCATAAATTATAGGTTAAATGTTTTCCCCACCAGCATACTGAAGAGTATGGGGGAAAGAAGGGAGAACTAGATGGCAATGGATTCCTTCTAGCTCATAGAAGATAAATAGGAATTCTTAGAATCCTCCCTATCGACGCAATAAAAATGTAAGGTGCCTTAACAAGTCGGAAACTCCTAATGTAAATTCCATTTTATGCTTTGATCCCTGACCACGTGTCTCCTCAAAGCTCCTGCAGAGCTGGTAGAACAGCATTGGCACAACTATAGCCTAAGAAGCACAACCTGGCTTTGGTCCCCAGAACTTTGCTCCTGGTTAAAACCGGGCCACTGAGGCTCTTAACCTAAGTGCGTCATCTCGCGTTCTAAACGAATTCACTCTGCGGTCCGAGGAAAGGATAGGGAAAGCTACCTTCTGTGGCGATTACAGTAGAAATGTCTTTTTATTCATTTTGAACCGTCCGGCCTAATGCACATTTTATAAGGCAATTTCCCCTGCCAGAGAGAGTTTTTGGGGAAAAAGAAGCCGCAGCCCAACGCCGGGCGTGCGCCACCTGGTGGCCAGACCGGGCCGAAAGCGCAACGACGACTGTTCACCCGGGCTCAAAGGACCCTGGCGTCCCGCGGGCGGCCGGTGTGGGGGAGGCCCCGCCATACGGCGCCTGCAGCTCCCGGAACGCCACGGAAGACGACGGCGTCTCCCCGACCATCCTCACCCGAGGGTGGGGGAACGCAGGCCAGCGTCCGGAAATAACACATGCCACTTCCCTCTGCCATCTCTGGTTCCAAACCCCGAGCGAAGGGGAAGAGCCCTGAAGAAACATGGAGAAGGTAGAGCGAGAGTGCAGCGAGGCAGGGAACGCGCGGAGGTTATTCTAGACCCAGAGCTCGGGAGAAGCCAGCGAGTGCCAGAGTAGTTGCGAACGTGTGTGGACTGGAGGTGGGCCCGGGGGAATCTAGCACCACTTTTTCCTAGCACTGTTTCAAGAATTCTAAGCCCGCAAGGGGACAAGATCGCAGGTGCTCTTCGAGTGTGTTCACCGTACAAGCAGCTACTTCCCTATAAAGTAAAAACATTTTTAAGCCACTAAGTAGAATAAATATAAGGAGTGTGTGTTTTAAATTTCCCACTGGTGCTTACACGTGCAAATACGTTTCTGAGAGTAAATAAGCTGCACTTAGAACAGAGCAGATGTAGATGTTTTCATAATTGTATTTCTCTTTATTTTTAAGTGGGAAAATACAGTCAGCCTTCAAAATAGTATTAAAAAAAATGTTCTGGGAGTCAAGGCGACTCAGAAATGTGCTTATGTCCAGGAGAAAACCTGCAGGGGAACATGAACCTATTTCAAAAGCCAATAAGGTCGTCCTTATTAATGCGTGCATTACTGAATAAACTAATTTTAAAATGGCTAAGATTGCACTGCGTCAAACAAAACGTTAAGAATGAGCTTCAAAAGCTTCCATCCACAGTAAACCTTCCTTTAAAAAATAAAAACGAATGTTAAACCGAAAAACTACAAATGGACACAATCAAACGCAAATTCCAACAAGACCAGAAGGCACTCGCAACCCGAATCTGCATTCCGGGTTCCTCCAGTACGCGTCTCTGGGGTGGGGGAGGCGGTTTGTGCTGGTGCCTGGTGTATAATCGGGTTAATCCAAGAGACAAAGAATAAACCAATAGCCCTCCCACCTCACTTCCCGCTCCCCTCCCCCTTCTCCGCTGGTCGCCTCCTCGCGAGCAAGAACAGAAAAGGGGAGAGGTGGTCTTGAAATTGATTCCGGATAAAGTCTTAAAACCTGCAAAACCTGCAACTCGTTTTTAATGCTAACTACATTGCATGTCGGGATTCGTTTCAAATGTTCAGTCCCCTTTCCTAGTTGCGAGGAAAAAGTTCCGTAAATCAGAACGAGCCTATGGCTCGTCCTCATGGCCTCTGGGAAAACCTTAAAGTGAGTATTTCCTGGCAACTAGATAAACTGACCCCGCCGTGGCCTGCAGAGCCCCGCGGGCGCCCCGCGTGACGACGCCCGGGCGGCAGGACAGTCCTGAGAACGCGCGGGGCGGCGCGGTTGCCCTTTTGAATGCCTCCTGCGGCTCGGAGCGCTGGCGGGCGCTGGAGTGTGAGTGAATGTAGCCCCGCGGAGCCAATGAGCTGGGACCGGATGCGATATATCCTCTGGGACAACAACTGCTCTGTTCCGCCTCGGATCCACATGACGCCATTTACTGCTGCCGCGGCCGCCGCAGAGCTCCCTGCCTCCTCCGGAAAGGCGAGGGCGCAGGCCAGCGGCGAGCCCCCCCGGCCGGGCCCCAGACCCTCCTCCTCTTTTACCTCCTCCTCCTCCGCCCTCACCGCCCCCACCGCCCCCACCTCGGCCTCGCCGCCGCGCCTCCGCAACGCCCAGTCTGCACCGCCTAGAGCTGCGCGCCGCAGCGCGAG
>PVKH010023050.1:0-13948 GCA_004027955.1 Chaetophractus vellerosus
CCTGCCCGTGGCGGCTTTTGCCTGTCCGTGGCAGCTTTTTGCCCTGCCCACGGCGGCTCCGGCCCGCCCATGGCGGCTTGCCATTCTCAAGGCGGTCTGCCCGCTAGGAGAGGTCCCCGGGAACCGAACCCAGGGCCTCCCATGTGGTTTCCCAGCGAGCTCTTTATCCACTGAGCTATCTAGCCGGGCCCTATACATTCACTGTTTGATGGCTATTTTGATTGTTTCCAGTTGTTAGCAACTATGAATAATGTAACTTGAAAAATTCACATATGAGTGCTTGTATGGACATGTTTCTAGAGCTCTTAAGAGGATACTTTGGATCGGTATTAATAGTTCATACACTAAGCTTATGTTTAACTTTTAAGAAACTGACATGCTCTTTTCCAAGGGGCTATACCACTTTACAATCTCACCATATATTAGAGGGCTCCAGTTTTTCCATATGCTCGCCAAAAGCTGGTATTGTGATTTTGATTGTAGCCATTCTTGTGGATTTATGTAATGACTAATAATGTTAAGCATATTTTCACGTACTTAGACACTATCTTACTTCTTTGGTGAAATGTCTATTTATATAATTTACCTATATTTAAATTGATGATTATTATTATTACTGGGTTATAAGGTTTATATGCTCTGGATGCAAGTCTTTTAACAGAAATGTAATTTGCAAATATTTATTCCCAGTTTGTGGCTTGTGTTTCATGTCCTTATTTGTGTCTTTTAAAAAAATCCAAGTTTTTTATTTTGATGACGTCTAATATATCTTTTTTACTTTAATAGATTATGTTTTTGATGATGTATCTGATATTTCTTTACTAAACTTACTGTCAGGAAAGTATCTTCTATTTTTTTCTTCTAGAAATTTTTGGTTTTTCCCTTTATGCTCCATTTTCAATTAACATGTTATAGTGGGAGATAAGGGTCTAAATTTATTTTTTGCACATGGTTATCTAATTTTCTCAGCACCAATTTTTGGAAAAACTTTCCTTTTCCCATTGAATTGTGTTAGTGAACTGGTCATAGTAAATTCTCCATGAGGCCAAAGGAACAGATGAGCATTGTAGAAAGAGTATGTGCCACTTGCTAAAGCCACATGCTTGTGTCTTTGGGCATTGCTTCAGCCCAATCTCATATATTCCACTTCCATTTGATTATGTATGCTGCAGAGTGCACCCAACTTTATGGTTTGTTGGATGAGACAGCATCTCTTTCATGAGTGCAGCTCAGGTCACATGGGGAACTTGGTGGCTCATGTTCAAACATTCAGTTTCTACTACTGCTTATTACCAAGACAGAATCTACACTCAAAAGAATAATTGCCTCCAAAATCCTAAAATTTTTACTTTGATTCTTTTATAGGGACCTACCAAAGTCTCAATAAAACTTCCCTGTGTACCACAGGCACTTCAAGTACTAATACAATCTGCCAGGTCATAATCAAGTAGAAAAGCAGCTTGCACAGCAGTCTGAACCTGTGGATGTTTTCCTCTACAATATATCAAGGAAGTACTGATATTTCAGCTTCATTTAATTTAGGTTGCTTTTTGGATCTAAGTTTCAATTGTCCTATCACTCAAACCTTTGGTGTTGCTCCCAGTCTGTCAAACTAACACATGTAGGTAGATTCTGAATAATGAATCCATATCAATAAATGTAGCCTGAAATAATATCCTTTTCCTTCCACCTTCATCTAACACCCTTAGATTCTATTCCCATACATGTTATCCAAGTTTAGGTTGATTTTGTAATTTTACTATATATACAGCAACTCTTACCTAGTTATACTTTATATTTATTTTACCTCAAGGATCTTGCATGAACTTGAGTCTTATATAGGTCTGAGATCAAAGAGAGGAGGTAGGAGTAGAATCTCAGAGCATCAGCAGTTTCTTGCAAGGAGATACCTCGAGGGAGGCCATTACAAACTCTTCAGGAAAGGAAAGATCAATGTCTTCAAATGGGAGCAAGGGCTCTTCTACTGACAAAAGAGTCTTGGGGAGCATCTAGGGATTCAAGATTTAGGATTCATTAAATTCTACACATATGACCCCATCCTTATGGGTAGCAGAACAGGGATCCATAAGATGAAAGGGGAGAAATGTTCAGAAAGGCATTAGCAAAGCTAGAAGAGTATGATAAACCAAGACAACACAGACCTTCAAGTAGGGGAGAATAAGCAGCAAAGTTGCACTGCTAGAGAGTCAAGAAAGGAAATAAGCATGTGCCCTTATTCCTCTCTTCACATGAAAGCTTTACAGTGCCCAGCCCCCACCTTCCTGAGTACCCTGGTCACTCTCCTTTAGTGCCCTCCAATTCTGCATGACCTCCCTAAATCATGGTGGTCATAAATAAGTGTGGTTTTATGTCATTATCTGAACTCCAAATTGCAGAGGGGAGAAAGACTATTAGCGCTGAGATCAACAGCAAGACAGTTAAACTTACTGAGATGCAGTTCTCTCATTATTAAAAGGGGGTTAATGATTTCTGTCAGTGTTTGAGAAAAATAATTTCAGAAAATATCCATAAAATTAGGTTTTTTAAAAATATAAACACAAAAATGTAGGTGTAGCATATGTAACTTTGCATTTTCTCCTCCAACCCTCCCCGTTCTTTCCCCTTCCAGTCTCAAGAACATGCCTAAATAATTAAAAGGCAGGCCTTGGGAACTGGTTGTGAACTGGTGACTGATCAGTAAATCTTGTAGTGTTGCATTCCTTAGAAATCCTGCTGGCCCTCATGTGTCTTACCCTCTGCATGTAGACATGCATTATAAAAGACCACTTTCATTTTGTGGCTAGTGCAGATAATCGAGCTTGGAAAATGCTGTCTCTCCTCCCTTGCTGAGGACAAGGACCCCACATAAGCTCCATAAGAAATGTTCATTTCTTCTCCAAGTTAGGCTTGCCAGAGTCTTCCTTTGGTTGGTCCTTTCCACCATATTTCAGCAGGAAGCTGTCAGTTACACAGCTCCCAGCTCTACTTGGGACAATTAGCATAGTTGGCAGGATAGTTAGACCAAAACATGAGTCTGGGTGGTGAATCCAGGGGTGAAATCTGGGGTGGCCTTCTACCTCTTGTTGCAGACCTCCGCATGATATGGGGATGCCCTGAAAACGCCGGTTGGCATAGAGCATGTATTGTAAGAAGAAAAAATTGTAAAGTTGAGTAAAGATGGCAGGTGTGCTGCTGCAGCAATCTGCAGGCTGTTGTTAGGCACGGTACAGTTAGCTACAACAGACTGTCTGAAAAGACAGAGATTGAAGTAGGAGAAAGCCTGCAGTATGGTTCTGTAGAAAAGAATCTTGCATCTCAATTTGGCCAGGACAGTTTTCTAAATTCAGCAGCTTATCCAGCAAAATTTTGAATCTGGAAAATGCCTCCAGGATTAGACAAAGATTTGTATGCATCCTTAGCCCATTCCCATGTCAGATTTATATAACTGGGAAAATATATCCCACTCTATGGAAGAGCCCCAAAGGAAGATATAAAGCTTAATTGTACCAACCGGTAATTGAAATTTACAGGGAATAAGTGAAGTAGTGCAGGCGCTGAGAAGTCCCTCAGCTTTCTTTAAAGGCCAAGTTGAGAAAAGCTGGTGCTTCAAAAGGCAAAGGGCACTGCTAAGGTCAGTCATAGCAGAGTTAGAACAAAAAGGTAAGACCCCTCACCCACCCCTCAAAGGATGGGAGACAGTCTTAAGAAATTAGAAGCCCCAAAGACATCTGGGCAGTAAGGACAGAAAACTGGAATGAAAGGGCCTGGGGGGAGGGTGCCTTACTACTGAATGAAAACCAAAATATTTAAAGCATAGCCTCCTGAATATAACTTTCTTACTAAAAACCTGTTAACCAAATACTTCCCAGATAACTGTTTCTCCATTTTTTTCATATACAAGTGTTTCCAAGAACAAGCTTTCATATTGCAGACAAGACTGATCCCAGAGGAGATCTTAAAAGCTGTAAAAACCAGAGGCATGGAATGATGTAAAATCTGGAGACAAACCATACCAAAGAGTGAGAATTATAAGCCAAATTAGTGAATTTTATGTTTCTGTTTTTGTGTCTAACTCTTTAATTTGTCTGTTTGTTCAATGTATATTTTCGTAACTCCAGATGATAATATCAAATTAACAAATGAAAATTCTCGAAACTTGTATTCAAATTGCTAAAATTTGAATAAACACATATATATGTGCTAGGACCTTAGTCTTTTTAAGTACTGGTATGACATCTGGCACCCAGAGCTAAAGGTGCTGAAGGAGCAGCCCTTTGTCCACACAGAAAGGAATGGCCATAGAGGAGCTGCCATGGGGTGGCACCTGGGTTAGGTACCAGGCATCCCCATTAAATATTCTGACCTGGTTCATATTATACAAGATTGTGAGTCTTGTTCATGGGCTCTGACTATGTTTGGTGCCTTACAGCAGTGGACAGGTGCACAAAAATCAACATACCCTTAAGGAACTGATAAGTAGATTTGTGCATTTAGACCAAGCCCCAACTTCTGCTCATGGTGTCTCTCCATTAAAGTTATTGGCACAGCCAGTTAGCACAGCCCCTAAAACAATAAAGGTATCTGCTGCATAACTTAGCCTGTCCCCAAAGTCATGGAAACATGCTGCTGCTGAAAACTCTTGTGACTTTTCCTGGTGATGGCTTGATCTCATTAACCCTATAGTAAATACTGCTTTCAGACTGGCACTATTTCATAGTCCTGGAGGGCACTGTATTACATGACAGAGGAATACTGGAGCCAAAATTCCTGTTCTCATGAGGACCAATGGTACTACAGTATATCAACTGCATGGAAGGCATACCAACAGGGGCAATAATTGCCAGAGTGATAAGGGTAGAACCTAAAGAAACGCAATTGGTGTTATGGCCTGCTCCTGTGGAGGGTCGACTTATGTGGTATTGTAAGCTTGGACCCTGCCCACTCTCAGCAAATGTACTCTGACCTACAGGAGAAGTTCCACTGTAATTTTACTCAACATACAAGACCTCTCCTTCTGTTACCTACTGCTATTTATAGTTGCACCTTTTAGACTTCTCTTCCAGATTCACGTCTTTTTTAACTGGGCTGCCACCATGGCAACAACCCACAACCAATTGGACTGTTGAGTGTGCGGATACATGCCAGCATCTTGCAACTCCGGTCTCCCCTGAAATATCTTTCCCTTGTCTTTGATTGAATTGGTGTAATTGGCTAACGACTGAAAATAAGAGCTGCCCTTCTAGGTGACAACTGCCAGAGCTCACAAAGTCCTATAATTACAAGTAGTCATTTGCTTGTCTTGTTCTTTATGTTTTAGCTGTGGCTTTATATCACAATACCACTGTTTATAAACAGCCCCCCTTCCCTGCCCAGTTCCACACTCAGGGCTTCATGAACAAGAGGTGGCAGAAAGATTTTAAGAGTGTGGGACAGGTGGATGTGGCATATATGACTGCATTTTCTCCCCCAACACTTCCTCTTCTTTTCCCTTCCAGTCATAGCGACATTCCATTCCTAAACAGTTGAAAGGCAAGCCTAGACTACTGGGTGTGAACTGGGGACTGATTAGGAAATCTTTTAACACTGTATTCTTCAGAAATCCTGCTGCCCCTCACATGCCTTCTCCATCTGCATATAGACTGTGTTATAAAAGACCCCTCTTGTTTTGCAGCATGCAAAGGTGCCTGAGATTGGAAAATGCTGTCTCTCCTCCTGGCACCAATGATGAGGATCTCAACTAAGCACCCAGAATAAATTCTCATTACTTGCCATGCTGGACTTGTCTAAGTATTTCTTTGGTCAGATGTATCCCTATCAGGTCCTCAGACAGCTGTCATTTTACACAGCCATTCGCCATGCTCGGGACAATAAGGTATTGTTTTAGTTTGCCAAAAGGGTGCCTATGCAAAGTACCAGAAATGAAAAGGCTTTTATAAAGAGGATATATTTGGGGTAAGAGCTTACAGTTCCAAATCTGTGAGAAGTCCAAATCAAGGCACCATCAGAGATGCTCTCTCACCAAAGTCAGCTGCTGTTGACCCTGGTGTGTTGCCACATGTGAAGCAAGATGGCTGCCGTTCTTTGCCCAGGTTTCAACCCTCCCCTCTGGGCTAACTGTCTCCTCTTTGGCTGCTCTGTGGGTGCAGTCTCTTGAGGCTTCATGTGCAAGTGATCATGTAGTCCTCTCTCTTACATGGCAGGATCAAACATGGTGGCTTCCTTTTCCTATGCCTGTCTGAGTGAGTTTCTCTCTGTGTTTCCATTTATATCAGACCCAGCAAGGTAGAAGAGACTCAGCCTGAGTCAAGCCTCACTGATGTATTCTAATCAAAAGCCCTAAATTGATCTTATCTATATAATCTAATCAAAGGTCCCTCTACTGAATTCAATGCAATCAAAGGGTATCACACCCAGAGTACTAGATTACAAAAAAACATACTATTTCTCTTTTTGGAATTCATAAAATAATTTCAAACTGCCACAGGTATTGCCATCTTTAAAGTACAATTTTAGTTAATATTAAAGGGACTGAAAATTATTTTTGCATAGCCATAGCACACTGATGACATATTTAGTGTAGTGTTTACTTAAACCTGTTGAAGGGGGCAGCATAGCTTGGCCTGACATATTTCCCTGAGACCCACAAATACATCTTGTGCTCAGAACCAGGTGTATTAGCCTGGCAGTATAAAACACAAACTCCTAATAGATAAGGTAACTGCTGGTACTTTCCTTCCTCCTTTGTCCTGAGCATATGTAAAATTTCACCAGACAAAGTCTGACTCTGGGGTTTATGTTTTATGATGTTCAGCTCATAGACCTGGGTGCTATACCTGTCCCTGGTGGGTAGGAGCAGGGTTCCCCCACTGAGGCAGCACAGCACAAGTGCTGTACTTAGAACATCAACCTGCATTGGCACAGACTGGGACCAGCTGGCTCTGAGGGAATCGAAACCTATCAGTGAAGCTGACCATGCTTTGTCTCCTCTCTATGTGAGTAAAACAGCTTTTCATTAGATCCTGTGTGGATTGTGCTTTGGATAGTGGCCCTGATACCTGTATTGGAGTAGGTGGGTTGGTATCTCTTTCGGTGTCTCTCCTTCTGACTGACACAGTCTTAGTCCATTGCTAAATCACAGCTTATCTATGCTGTACTTGCATAATTGTTCTTTTGAAAATTTTCCAAAACTAAAATTTATTCTAGATACCTGACAATATGCTTTAATATAATCATTTTATACAAACTACATGTGCGTATGTGTCATGTTATCAGCACTCAGTACATATGATGTACAAACACTATATTTATATATATCCCCAATTAAGTCATAAAGTCATACAAAGGCAGACAAAATTCAAGACAAATACTAAGTACAAACTATTAGAAACTACCTCTCCATATTAAATCATGTCTACTCATAGTGTAAAATTCACCAGTTTTGACTGCATTCAAGTTTATTATGATTCAACTAAATATCTCTGTTATTTGTACAATGTAGTAAAAGAATTTGTAAAGTGTAGTTTTGAATAAAACATTATATATGGAACTATTTTTGACCCAACCCTTTGACAGTAGTTTTTCCTTATCTTGGAGAAAAGAAAGACTACAGGATGCAAATGACTATAAAACATATTTGGTGGAGAAATTAGACTTGCTTTGTATAATAGTAGAATATGGTGTGAAAATTAATTTCTTGTTGAAAATAAACCATAATAAAAAGACAAGAAATTAGTCCAAATACTAATGTTGTTTGTGAAGTATTTAGAATGATATATGAACAAATGAAAGTAGTTGCAATAAGTGGATATATTATATAGAAAATAAAAAAGAGGCCAAGCTTACAAATGATTCAATTTTAAGTTTAACCAAAGTATCAAGTTTTTAAAATTTTGAGATTAAAATGAAAGAAAAACTGTATATACACACATATTTATATATATATATAAAGAAAATAATTTTTATAATAGTTTTACTAAAAATAAAGGGTTTATTTCAGCTGGGTCTAACCACTTCTTTTCCATTTAAGCCTCCTTTTGTTACAATTTTGCCCATGCATCAACTCCTTGATTTATCCCCTGTCAGTCTTAATTCATCATAATTGATTGATACTGACAACTTTAGGAGGAAATTATTTAACTGTGAGTGGCTGGGGACATTTAACTTTATTGAAAAGAAACAGCAGGGGGGAAATGGAGGAAACAAGTAGATGTCAGAAAATGTGCTCATTTGTAAGAAAAAGACTTCAGACACAGTTTGGCTTCTTGAGCTGAATAAAGGCTTATTGAGATTATGTTGACATAATTAATTGAATACAAATTTTACATCCTTTCTTGTAAAATTGAAAGAGATGACAATCTTCTCTGAAATTTAATAAGACATGGATATGTTCAGAGACTCTATAATGAAATATACACAACTGGAATATAAATCAGCAAGATAATCATATTTTAAAACCATTTAAGAAATAATTATTCCTCAGACATATTGCCTTTGAAATACTTTATCAATAAAGTAGACATTACAAATTATATAGTTGATATGTACGCGTTGTCAGAGAAGCTCTTATAACTGTTAACACTTTGTTGATGAGAAACTTTAGGTTCAAAGAATCAAAACCATTGAGTCAGCAAGTGGTGGATCTGACAATCAACCCAGGTATTCTTACACTATATCCTGTCTTGTTGTTATTATTGTTTCCCTTTTGTTACAACATTTCTTTTCATTACACTTCTTTCACTGTCCTGAAAATATAAGATGTAATGCTGATTGTTTTCATAATAGTACTAATGAATTTGGCTACTGAAACTCATGAGTCAGTAAATCCTGGATGGAAAATATTTACCCCAAAATTGAAATCAAGCTACTTTTTCACAACCTAGTAGGTAGATAAATGGAATTTGAAAAAAAAATACAGGCACATTGAATGTATTTGTATTTCATATCTGTCAGAATAACTGATATGAAAAGTGTAGAGATGTTTTGATTTAAATTTATTTAACAAATATATCAATTTACAGTAATTTACATAAAATCCAAAAAAAATTTTCATAGATTGATGGAAGCCAATATTGTCTAAATGTGGTTATCTGTATTTCCACCAGTTGCAATTTACATGTTTGTAAGATTGCCACAAAATTATACATCCTATATACTTGCTTTACTGAAGATCTGAATTAATTACTAAATCTTGATTATAGTAAGAAGCTGAATAGTCAGAAAAGATGAAATATACAACAGGCAGAAGAGGAAGCGCCAGTACAAAGATTGTTCCTACATCTCATTTAATCCTTTCAGTGTCTTCAAATGCTGTACTTATATTCTCACCAAAAATACACCATCTTATTCTTCTGCATCTCTTCCTATGATTTGAAGTACATGGAGACACACTCACTATTTTTCCTTTATCATTGTTTTCCAAACAGGTTGATCATTCCAGTATTTTTGCAAACAATTCATGTTAATCTCCTATGGAGGATGGAACTATGTTGGAATATTGTAGGGACACCATTAGACCACTGAGCTTACCTTATACTTAATATGGTGACATGTAAATTATAAAAACAATCATACAAAACTATGGCAAGGTTACATATTGGCATACATGTTGAAAAGAATTACTCAAACTCCAATGCTAACATTAAATAAGAAATAAGTTAGATGTAGGAGGATAAGGACTGAAAATACTGACTTTGCATTCATGAGCAATCCTGGTTTGCTTTCTCAACATCATCATTCAATGGAATCTGTAAATGTGGCGTTTTGATGAAGGTTGTCTTTATGTGATTGGTTGTTTTCATTTTTTAGATGCTAGAAACAGTCCATGAAACAAAATAATATGTCCAACAATTCAAGAATAAAATGAATTCAGCAACTTTATGCCTAGCATTTTGAATGATGAAGGCAAACTTACTAGAAAACAAAAATATGTTAGATAATATATAGTCAGCTAATATAAAAAAAAAGGATTACCAAACACAAAGTGAGGTTTACAAACATAAAATGATATTAATGTCTGCATACATTTGCTCAAAGAACATTATTTTTTATTTCATTGTCTCCTAAAATAGAATCTTATTCTCTCCATGCTCTGCATACTTAGCAAAATCTTTGTTAAACAGAGACCAATGTAAAATATTATCTAACCCGACCATAACTATTGAATTGGCCATTTGTTTTATGATTGTACACATATTTAATAACACCAGGATTTGAAATAGTTTAGAGATTTTGACTTTAACTATCAATCAACTGAATAACATTGTGATTTTGTGTGTATTTATCTTAAAATATCTTACAAATATTATTATTCCAAATTTGTAATTTTGATGAAGTATAAATTACTGATTGTCTAATTCTTTACTATTATTTTAAGATCATAAGGGATCTTAGAGATCACATGATTAACACCTTTGTTTTAATGATTAAATAAATACCAAAGAATTGGGTGACTTTCTCATGGTCTTACAGTTTCTAAGAGCATATATCTATTTAAAACGATCAAAATATAAATATCTGCTATGACAGACATCAAGATATAATGTAAAAAATAAGATTCCCCTTCTCTTAAAAGTCTTATTTACACACACACACAATATTCTTTTTCTACTCAGTCCATAGTTGGCTGAAATTCTGTAAGTTGAAAAATGCATTACTCTTGTATCATCCTCAAGTAAAATATTATTTTTTATAATTTTATAATTTATTGGCTAATTTTAAAGGGTTAATATATTAACATAAAATGAAATAAAATGGAACACCACTTTAAAAATCTTCAATATCAGGGCCGGCTGTAGCCCAGCGGATAGGGTGCCAGTACACCACATGGGAGGCCCTGGGTTCGATTCCCAGGGACCTTTCCGAGCGGGCAGACCACCTGAGAAGGCAAAGCCGCCGTGGGTGGGGCAGAGCCGCCGTGGGCAGGCAAAAAGCCACCACAGGCAGGGCAAAGCCGCCACGGGCAGGGCGAGCCGCCTGCGAACAGAGCAAAGCCGCCTACGAACGGAGCAAAAATCCACCCCGGAACGGAAGCAGACCCGCCCACAAGCAGGGCAAGCCGCCTGCGCAGTGAGCTGACTCGGCGCGTCGCAGCAGCGGGGGAAGACAAATCAGACATAGAAGAACACAAAAGATGAACACACAGCAAGAGCAAGCAGAAAGGGGAGGCTTACATAACAAAAAAATAAAATAAAATATTAAAAAAAAATCTTCAATATGCATTCATAAAATTTGGATGCTATATTAGTCAGGGTCTCCAGAGAAACAGAACCAGTAGGATATATGTGTATAAATATTGAGAGAATTATTATAGGAATTGGCTCACATGATTATAAGGATTGGCAAGTCCAAATTGTTTAGGGAGGTGATAGGTTCTAAGCTCGTTAAAGGAGATGCTGAATTCCCCAGGAGAAGCCACAAGTTGGGAACTCTTATGAAATCTCCAGGAGAAGCTGACTGTCTAGAGCAGTGATAGAAATCCTTTCTGTCTGCTGAAATCATCAGTTCTGCCTTTAAGGCCTTCAACTGATTGAATGAGGAGAGTTTACTCATTGCTAAAAGTAATCTCTGTTGTTGATTGTAGATGTAATCATCCAAATACCCAATCAACTTACTGATGATTTAAATCCATGAAATACCCTTGGAGTAACAATTACACCAGTGCTTGCTTAGCCAAACAATTGAGCACCATAACCTTGCCAAGACAATACTTGAAATTAACCATCATAGCTATATTACATTTAAGAGTATCAGTTGGATGTCTTGAGTTAGATAAATTGGATTTCAACGTTGGATCTGCGTAGATGTCAAATGTGACATAATGGGGGTCTGAAGCCATATGCACGGGAAATGATAGTTTATTGCTCACAGGTCCCAGGGAGGGAGGGGTGCCATGAGGGGTCAATGGGAAGTGTGGTTAGCCCAGGTGGCTCAAAGGGCAGGTAGAGTGCAGAGTAAGAGGGACCCATGGGCTTGTGCTTTTACTGTGGTCCAGGGGTGGAAGTTAGTAGATTTCCTGAAGGGGTTAAGGATTGGTTAGTTTAAAGCAAACGCATGTGAAAAGGGAAAGGGACTGGGGATCTGAGGGCAATGGGGATGGTTACCTTATCAATTGGGACCAGTTGTGGATTTCGGGGTGAGGCATCAAAGTGGTGTGAGTGGTGGCTTCAGATGTGGGGTGAGCTCTAGGGGAGTTATACTCTAGGGAGGGCTGGAAAGCTGTTAATTAATTCGGCCAAAGGTCAGTGTAGAAGCAAGTGGTTTAGCCAAAGTTAAATGGATTTTGAGGCAACACACAAAATTTTGTTAGTTTTAACACAGGCCTTGCTATTTGGAGCTAC
This sequence comes from Chaetophractus vellerosus, assembly GCA_004027955.1. Classification (NCBI taxonomy): domain Eukaryota; kingdom Metazoa; phylum Chordata; class Mammalia; order Cingulata; family Chlamyphoridae; genus Chaetophractus; species Chaetophractus vellerosus. The sequence continues at coordinate 12,336 of PVKH010023050.1, forward strand.
CCAGTTGTGGAAATGGATGTATCATGTTGGTATATGGATATTATATACATTACCTTTAAAATTTTATTCTGAACAAAGTTTTCATTGCAAAATATCTATTTTATACCTGTATTTCTAAATTGCCTACAAGTGTAAATTTTATAACTACAATTATGTATTTCTTTATTTTAGTGGATGTACTATATGAACTATTTGGAGAACATAATACAAATTTTAAGTGTGAAAGCATTGTATTAAGTTCCTATCTTCTACTCTCCCACACATGAATCAACAAACAAAATTTTTATGAGATTATCAGGTATGCTAAAATGTGTAAAGAGTTGCTTTGGTGTGCAAACTTTTGCGTGTTAGCTACAGAAATTAACCTAATTCAACCAAATCCTTTATAAGCCTTGCATATGGTTCTATACACGTATTGCAACTCTCTTTAATACCAGGGCTATTAATTGTGTATAATGAACTGAGAAAGAAAAGAGGACAGGAGCACCAGCCTCAATTCTCTCTAATCTCTTATCCTAGCCAACTAGACAGGACAGAATATTTTAAAGGTCCATGTGCTTTTCCTTGAGAAGTGCAGGGCCTACAACAGAGGAGATAAAAGTGATCGCATTTGACTGTAGAGGCCCCATGATTGTTCAACTATAGTCACTATTGTGTACAACCTGGTTGAAGAACTCAAAGGAGCAGATATTACAAAAAAGCATGACATGCACTGAACAGTCTGATCCTGTGCATATTTCTGTTCTCATGTGAAATCTGCTTCTCACTGGTTGGTACTTTAAAAGGAGTCACTGCATTGTTATAAGGTTTTTTATTCCCAGATTTTCTCAAAGAATGTAGAGTTTGGTTATTGCTAGATTGACTGTCTTTCTTATTAAAGAATGGGAGAGAGAGATAAGGCTACACATCATAGCATATTTTTTTTGCCATATCTTGATCTCTGCCAAAACAAATTAACTAACAAACAAAAAACTTCTAATTTATTTTATAAACTATACATTTAAACTGAAACCAATCAATGTGGATTTAACTTCTTTTGGCATAATGAGATATGCAAAAAAGTACTCTTTAAAAATCTTTATTTAAATGTATTTATTTGGGGGCCGGCTCCATAGCCCAGTGGATAGGGCACTGGCATACCACATGGGAGGCCCTGGGTTCGATTCCCGGGGACCTCTCCTAGCGGGCAGACCGCCTTGAGAATGGCAAGCCGCCACGGGCGGGCCAGAGCCGCCATGGGCAGGGCAAGAAGCTGCCACGGACATGGCAAGAGCCGCCACGGGCAGGGCAGGTCGCCCGGGGATGGAGCGCAGCCAGCCACCTGCGAACTGAAAGCCGCCCGTGAACAGACACAGAGACCGCCCACAAGCGGGGAAAGCCGCGCCTGCGCAGTGACCACTCTCGGCGCGTCGCCGCAGCGGGGGGAAGGGGAGATATGTAATAAAATAAATAAAAATCTTTAAAAAAAAATAAAATAAAATAAATGTATTTATTTGGAATATTTTCATTTCCCGTTATTCATCTGGACTATTATTTTTTTCAAGGGATTTTCTCAAAGTTCAACTTAGCATGAATTTAAGTGACTTTTTCAGGCAATACACTTACTTTCATCT
>PVKH010023051.1:0-13954 GCA_004027955.1 Chaetophractus vellerosus
TTAATATATGTCCCAGTCTTAAATCTTCAATTATATGCTGATTGAGTCCTGAATCTCAGCAGAGTTGCAACACCTACTCTCCAGTTTATTGAACTTGTCCAGAACAACTCACAAAAGGATGGACAATACCCATCTCCCCAAAAAGAGTATTCACAACTGCAAGCAAGGCAGTTCCATCCATCTGCCCCATGGGATCTAAGCCCCCTCTCAGTCAGAAACAGAGTGGGCATCACCATCCCCAAATTCTCAAGATTAAGGAAAAAGCAAACCTAAAGGGGGAATGCAACTATGGGGTATAGCAGACTTATTATTCTAGCAATGGAAGAACTTGTAACATTGATATAAAGGCAGTGGCCACCAGAGGTTCTGAGGGAGGGAGAGGGAAGAATAGGTGTCACATGGGGCATTTTAGGGACACTGGAATTGTCCTGCATGACATAGTAATGATGGATACAGGCCATTATACATTCTGTTAAAAACCTATGAAATTATGCAGTGCAAAGTGTAAACTCTAATGTATAGACCGTGGTTAGTAGCAATGCTTCAATATGTATTTATCAATTCCAACAAATGTACCACACTAATGAAAGATGTTAATGGAGAAAAGTAGGGGAGGGGCAAGGGTGGGATATATGGGAATCCCTCTATTTTCAATGTAACATTTATGTGATCTAAAGCTTCTTTCAAAATAATAATAAAAAAGTGGGGGATTTTTGCTGGTTGTTTGACCTAACAGAGATTAAGTACTCTTAAAAATGTGAGAAAATATTTAATAACATTTTAGTTGCACACTTAACAGATACCATGAATCATCTATAGCTTTAAGCCAAAAGGTAGAAGGGAGTACATCTGAATTTTAATGCTTGAGTTTTAGTTACTAGCAGTGTCCTAATGAAAGTAATGCAACTGTGTATTTACCAAATCAGGTACTAGTTTGAATTCTCAGAGAAAACACAAAATAAGAAATGCCACTCTTTTAGAAGATAGACCAAACTTCTAAGTTACTCAAGGCTCCCACAAAGCTATGGTATTTTTCCTGCATGTAACTGTTTAGAGAACAAACCAAGGCAGCAGCCTGGTGTTTTATTAAACTTCCTAATGCTGCAGGAACCCTGACTTGGTATACATCCTACTAGGAATTGGAAACAATGAAAAGCAGTTCAGTCTGAGTTATTTTTATACACCTCCATGTACCCTGCTTTGCTCAAATTATTATGGCAAATGATTTTCTGGGGGGTTATCTTTGACATCATAAGCTTAAAGGTCCTCCTATGGAGATTTCTATAGCTGAATGGAAACCTTTCTATAAAAAGTTGGCAGGTTCTGTGAATCTAAAGAGAAGACAATGTCTCTCTGAATGCCTTTCAGTTACTGCTCAAATTGCAAATTCCTATTGGGGAAAAAGAAGTGCATTAAAATAACTCGAAGGTTTCTTATTAGCAACTTAAAAATGCAAAGTACTTATTTTAAAACTTTTAAAATTTGAAAACAGGATGCTGTAGGTTAAATAATATGGTTTTCCAAAGTTGAATATGCTCATTTGGAGCTCAGTTTTTCTGCCTGAAATACAAAAACTGCCTACAACTCCTATGCGGGCGTACTCTGATGAGCTATGATTAGATTACCAATTGATCTCAGTTGGTATCACCCCCTCCACCCTTTTTTTTTGCCTTGGTGTAAGGGCCTTAAAAATTCTAGAGTAGATGCATTTGCCACCCTTATACCAACAATTTCATTACAATTGTCTTCTGAGGCATGTGTCATACACAGGAATCCACCTTTACCCTTTCATACACTTCAGAAATGGGTGTGGAAATGCTCACCATGCTGTTCACCAACAGGAAAGAGGATCAAATAGCTTTAAGCTGCAAGCGCCTTCTAGTTATTTTGATTAGTTCACTCATGTTGACATGAACTTACACAACAAACTTGGTTTTATGCAGTACAGGAAGCTGTTTTTTATCCTTGTATCCTTCTATTACTGGGATTTTGGGAGGATGTTGCTCTTGGAGAAGTCAAACATCTTCTACTCTTTCATCAAGGGTGCAGCGCTGCCTGCAGATCTTCTCCAATGGCATGACAGGGCAGGGGGCACACGGCAGCAGTGCTGAGGGGCCCTGCTCTGGAGGTGGTGACAGCCACTTCCCTTGTTTCCTCAGCCTCACTGCTGGGCCAGGTGACCAAAAGTAGTGATTTTTACTGTTTAGATAGCAAGATTTTTAAGAGTATCCTTGGAAATTTGGCTTAAGAGCTAGGGATCTTGTAAATTTTTCCAATAGGTCATCAATCTTCTAAGTAATACCACCTTTGTTTGCTTAGCAGTCTTCATGTAGTCCACAAGCTCATGAGTAAAGATTTGTTAGAATGAGTGGATGGGGAGCAGATGTGGCTCAAGCAGTTAAGTGCCTGCTTCTCACATGGGAGGTCCTGGGTTTGGCCCCCAGTACCTCCTAAAAACAAAAACAAGCAAACAAATGAAAAAAACCAACTTAGGGAAGCCAATGTGGCTCAGTGGTTGGGTGTTGGCTTCACACATATGAGGTCTCAGGTTCAATCCCTGGCCCCGGGACCTCAAAAAAAAAAAAAAAAAAAAAAAAAAAAAAATTAGTGGCTATATATGCATTCCAGATTGTTACAAACTGTTAGTTCCTTGATACAGTCACACTGCAGAATGGAAAGACACACTGTGTCCTGGTTTCTGTCTTTTGTGGACCCCAGAAAATTGTTAAATCGAATTTATTGTGAACCCTTTGATTAGATCACCTTTGATGACATTATTTTGGTTAAGGGCCTTTGATAGGCTGCAGGACCCAGGGTGGGTCCTAGTCCTTTTACTGAAGTCTTATATAAAGGGAACACAGAGAAAGCTGCCATTTTGACCCTGACATGTGAGAGGGAAGACTCCAGGATCACCTACAGCCACAGAAAAAACCTTAAGAGCTGAGAGAAAGAGGCTAGAGGCTGGAATCCGTGGAGCAGCCCAAAGTTGAAGAGACTAACCATATGTCTGATTGCTCACAGATGAGCTCAGGGATGATGTGAGCTTGGAAGAGAAAGCTGAGATTGGCTGCCATCTTGCCTTGCAACATGTCAAGGGTCCAGGATTGCCAGAAGGCAACCTGTGGTGAGAAAGAATGTTTGATGATGCCTTTAGATATTTTCATAGCTTTGGTACCGTAAGCTTTTACCCTAATAAATTCCCTTTATAAAAACCAACTCATTTCTGTTATTTTCCTCCTAGCAGCTTTAAAAAACTAAAACATATTGTTTTTAAAAGTTTATGTTTAAAATTAAGAAATTTGCTCGCTATGAATTCTAATATTTCAGTGCTCATTTGTTTTTTTCAAAGTGTATGTAGGGAAGTGGTTGTGGCTCAACTGGTTGGGCTCCCAGTTACCATACAGCAAGCTGGCCCGCGTGGCGTGGTGAGCTGATGGCCCGCACAGCGTGGCGAGCTGGTGCAGCTAGATGACACAACAAAGGGAGACAAGCAGACACAGAAAAATGCAAAGCAGCAAGGGGGGGGATAAATAAATAAAAATAAATCTTTTAAAGGAAATACATATACATAAAAAAATACATATGCATTTTAACAAAAAATGTGGAAATTCAAGAACATTTCAGCTAATTAATTTTTCTGCTAAACTAACAAGCATACTTTTGTTAGATAAAACCAAAACTAGGGATAAAAACATGTAACACTATTTGACTCATGATAGCAAAAAATATTAGTGTGCTGAAATGAAGTTTAAAACTTCATTTCCAAACCTTCTCTGGCTTGACATTCCTTTAAAAATTACCTTTTGTGAGGCTTGAAGTTTATTATCAATCTTAAAATCTTTTAATCTTTAAAGTACTTCACATGTGCTCTCTGCAGCACATCTTCCTAAACAGGTTCCAGGTGTGCCAAGATACTGATGCCTCAACCCTTAGGGCAGCTGGCAAGCAGTCTCATCCACTTCCCCAGCCTAATTTTCTTCTGTTTTGTGATGTGGACAAGGTTGGAAAACACTGATATGGTCCCATGACTAGTTTGTAGACTCTTTTAAGAATTAATTTTATACTTTTCCGAATTCACAAATGACCAGAATAGCCCTCTGAACACAGAACATTAATCTTGCATGACTTAACATTAATTTCTAATAGCAATTAGATTTTAAAAGTTTGGGGTTATTTAAATAGAACTGGTGAATATTTTCTAATAGCTAGCACTACAGGCCAACCTTAAAATAAGGCTTTTGCATAATACCCAGAATGTCAAATTTGGAGGTGCCTATACAAAGTTTTCCTTTAAAAAGTTTTCAGTTTTAATCCTCAAAATACTAGAATTTAAGAATAGTAAGTACATTGTGAATTTTGCTTTTAAATAATCCACTTTAGAGAACGGAAAAGAAATACACATTCTTCTTGGAATGTTTCATAACATGTGTACCTTTAAAAATTACTCATTATCAGAATGGAGTATCCTTTGAAAGGATCTTGCATTATTCCAAAGTTTTCAGTGTGATTTAAAGTAAAAAATTCCAACCACAGAAAGTGTTACCCAAATACTACAGATACCCAAATGCTATAGTATTATCTATAGTTGTCAATTATTTTCTTAAGTAGCTTTTCAAGTACATTAGTAATGAACCAGAACTTCTGGGACACCTTTCATTTAATGCAAAGCTTGCTGCTGCTCCTATTTTAACCCCCAAAAATCCCAAATGAGGAAAAGCTCCATGAATTATCTGTACCACACATATATCTAATTCATAAAAAGGTAATATACATGCATGTCTAGGTGCAGTCTGGAAAAACAGCACACGTCAGAACACTTACTACTATCATAATCCTTAGTGACTTTAATATCCATAGAGATGATCTTTCCAACCCCAGGGATCACAATTACTTGAACTCCTCTCCTATCTCAGCTTGCCAACACCCCTGGATCATACTTGCCATTATTAGTAACTATAATCCCTGCAAAGCTCAATTTTTAGCACACAACTGTCTTCACCACCACTTGTATGTTTCCAGGTCATTCCTTCTAGTATCCCAACTATCCCACACCAATAATTCACCGATTGTATCACATTTTAATTCATTTACTCTATGTTTGCACCCATGCAGCTTTACATGGGTGAAGAAAAACATACAGCCATACTCACTGGTCTTGCTTTAAATTCATTATCACTAACCTTGAGTGAATCCTTAATTTTGTGTGGCTATAATCCTGTTTCCCAGGTTCATTCTCCCATTTTTCTGGTCGAGCACTCCTCTAGCTCCGTTCTTCTCTAACTGCCAGCGATCTTTCCCCTTGAAGAAAAACCCCTGTCCCAGAATCTTCCCCAATCATGTTCTTGCAATTCTTCATGCCCATGACATTTCCCTTTATCTTAAATTTCACAAGCAATCTTTCAGCAAATTTTGTGGATTTTACCTTTAAAATATACCCAGAACTTACCATTTCTTACCACTTCTACAGCTACCACCCCATATCAAGCCACCACTCTCTCTTAACTAGATCATTCTAATATCCTCCTAATTGGTTTCCCTGTGTCTGCCCTTCATTGCACATTTCAGCCTATTTAACACAGTAGCCATTAAGGTTTCTGTTAACACTACATTCCTGAGCTTTAGGATGCTTTGGGTTTCCATTCTTCTTCCACTTTAATAAAATGCTATTCTTAGACTATAAAAGACTCGTCTACTGGGTAACCATTTATTGACTGTGTTCTGAATTTTGATAAATCTTCCCTTTCACATGCAAATCACCTTAAAAACAACTTTATTTTCAAGAAAACATTCTTTAAAACAGAGCCAAAGAAACTGACCTTCACAGGATACAATCCCAGGAGAGCCCAATTAATAGAACTGAGCTAATCAATTATAGGTTTATCTAGTATTTAGTTCAGAATCATCAGGTTTTTGAATATCTTTTTAAAAAGGGAACAGATAATTAATGTTATCAATTCATTTTCTTTAGAAATCCCGATATGGCAAAACTTGTATTTTCAAACTAAAGAGAAAATGATTTACCTAAAAATGTCATAATTTCACAAGTCTCAAAGCCCAACCAAGATTTTAAAAAAGAAATTCAGCAACATGCTTCCAATGAAATAATTTTTAAAAATATACATTTCAAGCTAATGAAATATTTTATTGTACATAATAAAAGTGGTGTTAAAAAAAACAAAAACAAAAAAACATTTTCAGGCCCAGACATCTGCAGGAGTTATATGAGGAAAGGATTCCACTCGAGTATAATAAGCAATACTCTATTGAATGAAACCATAAATCCACCCCGTTCTCTATAGTAAATACTAATGTTCACCACAGGCTTGAAATTCCTGTAGCATCAGTAAATGTATTTTTAAAAATATTACAAGCATGCTTATTATGCATAGGAAGGTGGAAAAATTTAGACTTTTACTGCACACCATATGTACTCCCAGCTTTTCTAATTTACAATCACTTAAGAATCACAATATCCAAAGAAAGTATTTTAAAATAGACTCACTGGTGATTTTCTACTCAAATAAATAGGAAAATTTGCATTTTAATGTCACGTTGAAATTCAGTACTTTTCAATCCAAGGGGGAAAAAAAAAAAACTGAGACATGGTCATGAGTTCAGGATTATATATATTACAATTTGCTGTGTTATAATACATTTGTGGCATTATGATAAAAATAACTCATGGACATATGGAATTCAAGCTAATTTGCATAACTGTCACAAGAAAAAAAGCATTAAATGCATTTTTGAAATAAGTATTTTCATTTAATTTCAGAATCTTAAAACAGCATTAGACCTTGACCTTGTTTAAAAAAAGTTTAGTTAAACACTAAGCTAGCTAAATAACCTCCTTGAAAGGTTTAAACGTGATATAGAAAATGCTTTCTCTCTAATCTCAATCTTACATACCTGGAGGAGGAGAAGGGAAAAGGCAGACAATTTCTTTAGCAGCATATATGGCTAAATCCATCAACCACCTTATACTACAATGTCCATTATTGACCCCATTAAAAAGAAATGGGCAAATATCAAAAGTTACCCACTTCATAAATCAAAAGACAACAATTTTAGAGTTATAGTAAGCAAAACATTTTTGAAACACTTCGAAAAACTTTTAACCATAAACTAGAGGAATCATCTCTTCATTGTAAGAAAGAAAGGCTTAACAGAAAGTAAAAGTCATTTAAACTAAACTGATTTTCAATATTCTTTGAACAAAAGAAAAGTAATGGTTGATTAGCTAAGCTTTGTGCTCTAACCAAACTAATTAATTACAGTGATTTTAAACAGCAACAGCTCATCTGACTGAGCAGCTTGACAGTTCTGAATACTTTTGCAATAATATTTTTTTTTAACGCAAAGACACTAAAATGATCCAGTCATGCAATGTTCATCTTATGCATTCTGCATCTCTTTGCCAATCTTGTAGCTAAGGATCTTGTTCCAATCAATCTTAGTGCGAGTAACTGGCAACTGTCGACGTAAGGCTTTGAAAGTAGTGTCTGACATTGTCTGATAATTCTCACTGATGGCAGTCTGTGAAAAATAGTAGTTAGATGGTTAAAGCAAATAAAAGGAACAGACCAATTTATAAAACACATAGATGTTTTCAGAAAAGTCTTTATTTAAACAGCCTATTTAACTGCTTTGAAATAGTCAAATAAAAATTCCAACATTGTTTTAAAAGCTATTTAAAAGTAACTAAAAGAAAAATCTTATAATCATTTTTAGTTGTTAAACTGAATGAAATGAAAATGTAAATTAGTTTTAATACTTGCATGCACTCATTTTGAAAATATTTTACTATTTCACTCAAAGCAATTTAGAAATTTCTGGCTCGCAAATGGGGGAAACTTGTCCAAATCACAACTAATCGTTTAAATTCAAGAGTGTAGTTTAGAAGCTGATAAATAAGGCAAAAAGTAGAGCACAAAATGTGATGTAAGCAGATTAAATATATTCAAATGGTTTAGGAAATGCCACCTAAATTAAAATTTCCAATTAGAAATAAAAGACCCACTTAAAACCTTAACAATATTTTAACCAATATTCAGAAATTAAAGTTGGTTAAAACCGAGTCTTAGTATTTTTAAATTATAAAATCTTATTGAATTCAATGTATTTGTCACCTTCTTGGCTAAATTTTCACAAGTCTGCCCTTGGGCTAAAAAAAATAACCAACAAAAAAAATTATTATAGTGAAAAAAAAAAGAAAAAATTCAGAATTATGGCTGAAAATAAATTCAGTGCCAGGATTTATAACATGAATACAGATTATACAATGCTTTTGAAAATCATACCTGGTATTCATTTTCTGCAGCTTCTACAATCTTAATAAATTCTTTCGCTGTTTGTACCTCATTCTGAATGAATAACAAAAAAAAAAAAAAACCAAAAAGGAAAGAAAGAATTTAAAACTAGGCAAGTAATTTAAAGATTCCATAGAATCAATCTGGTCGGTATTTAACTGGTTAAGGACAGCAACATCTTAATAATACTTGCTAAGGAAAAATCAATTGAAATACATAACATAAATGCCAACAGACATCCTTCACAGGCAAAAAGTTAGGTATAGATTTCTAATAATGATCATCTATATAAGTTAAATATTTACTGTACAGTATTTGCCACAATCATGATACACTAAAAAAAAAAAGAAAAAGAAAATTACCTATTAGGAAGAGCTTAAAGTTTAAGGTGAATTTTTACACCAGTGTTTCAATATTTTCTGGAAAAAAACTTTTTAACACACCAATATATGGATATTTTTTCCCCCTTTTTCCTAAGAGTAAAAAGTAAATGTAAATCTAGGCAATTTAAAAAATTAGAACAGTGTCAATGTAAAATTCCCTAATATTTTACTTTATATATAATAATGGGGGTGAGCTTTTCTCTCTCTGAAAAGAATAGTGAAAACCCTATTAAGATAAAGCACAAAATATATTCCTAAAAAGTTCAGCATAAGCTGGCATATTACTCAAGCTTAATTACTATGACCATCTCTTACAACTCCACAGTCCATAATTTTGTGGACAAATCTCTCTCAGGAAGAATGTTTTGATTGCTCAATGTCAAACTCCCCAAGGAAGAAAATACCAAGTACCCCTCTTATGCAAATACTACATGTATGAACATGATATACATAACTATGCCAAGTATAGTATATCATGGAAAACCAGACATTAATAAGTTTCTTTAACTGGCAAATTTTGCTAGGAGAGTACACTTATCACAAAATCAGAGAGCTCATCCAACTGCTAAAGAAAAATTTAAACAAACAACAACAAAACAAAACAAAAAAATCCTTCCTTCCCTTTTCAGGTAAAATCTGACCTAACACATCCATACATGCTTCTTAAAGTTAAATCAAATGCTTTCATGAATTAAAAATGATTTTTTCTTTAATATTTATAGATTATTTTGTATATTAGCGGTTGATACTTATGTACACTGACACTTTTAGGTAAATAATACAAATATCTATGGAAAATTTCACTGTTAAAGATATAATATCCTTGGAGCAAAAAAAATCCACAAATAGTTGCATATGCAATGGAAAGAATGTATGAAAGAACTCTGTGAGGAAATAAAACCAAATTCAAAATTTCTTGAATATGAAAGCTGAACTTAAGAAAAAACCTCGTTAAGTAATAACACAAATAGCTAGAAGAAAGAAAACATACAATATAGTTTAAAAGTTAGGTACAGGATCATAGAACTACATGTAAGAGCAAAAATTAGAAAACTCTTAAAAAAAAAAACACTGAAGTAAATTTTTGTGACTTTGGGTTAGGCAATGGTTTATACTAATACATCAAAGAGCAACAAGAAAAAATAAATAATAAATAAATTGGACTACATCAAAGCCACAATCTTTTGTATTGTAAATAATACCAATAAGAAAGTAAAAAGACAACACATGGATGGGAGAAGATATTTGCAAATCATATATTGGTTGAGGAACTTGTATCTAGAATATATAAAAAACAATTACAAATCAATAATAAAATCACAAATAACCCAATTAAGAAATAGGCAAAGCATCAGAATAGACATGTTTCCAAAGAAGGTACACAAAAATGGCCAATAAGCACACGAAAAGATGAACAATATAGGTAGCCAAAGGAAAAAGTAAATAAAAACTACAATGAGATACCACTTCACACCCACTATAATGGCAATAATTAAGAGATAAGTTTTGGTGAGGACGTGGAGAAACTAGAACCCTCATATACTGCTGGTTAGATTGGAAAATGGTTAAACATCGAGTTATCATATAACCCAGCAATCCCACTCCTAGGTATATACTCAAAAGAAATGAAAAGATATGTCTACATGAAAACTAGTATATGAATGCTCACTGCAGCATTATTCCCAATAGCCAAAACATAAAAGCCCAAATGTTTATCAACCAATAAATCAATAAAATGTGGTATATCCCTACAATGGAATATTATTTGGCAATGAAAAGGAATGAAGTACTAACATATGCTACAATATGGATGAACTCTGAAAACATTATGCTAAGTGGAAGAAGCCAGTCACAAAAGATCACATTTTGACTCCATTTATATGAAATATTCAAAATAGGCAAATCCATAGAGTCAGGAAGTACAGTATCGGTTGCCTAGGATTGGGAGGAACTTGGAGGAGGAAATGGGAAGAAGTGGGAATGACTGCTAATGGGTATGGAATTTCTTTCAAGAAAATTAAATTGTGGTGATGGCTATAAAACCCTGTGAATATACTAAAAAACAATGAATTTCAAACTTTAAATGGGTGAATTGAATGGTATGTGAACTATATCTCAATAAAGCTGCTAAAATTGGTTAGGTACAGATTTCCAATTATTTAAGATCTTTAACCTACCTAAAAATACTTTAATCTGAAGCAGAAATATTTCTTAAAAGTGTTAATTCCAAAACTGTTCTGGTTTTATAGAGGTACCCCGTTAATGTTTAAATTTTATTTTAGAGTTAATTACTTACAGAAACTGTAAGGGAATCTTGTATATCTTTATGACTCACTAGTTGAACATTACCATCTTCATAATAATGAACCTATTAGAAAAAGAAATCACAGAAACCACATTATAGGACTCATCAGTATTCTCAAGGCTTCAATAATCACATCCATGAAGATGACTTCCAGTTTCAGCTCTAGACTTCTCTGTTGAGCTCTAGATCCTTCACACTCCAATAAGATTCTTCCTGCCCTCAGTCTAGTGAGGAAAATAGTTAGGAGTTCCTGCAACTGTCCAAGCAAGCCTTCCTCTGACTTAACTGCTGGACATTTCTACCTTATAGACATTCTCCTGGTACCTAAACCCAAGATCTCCAAAATTAGATTCTCAAACACTTCTCCTCTTTTTGTGTATTTCCATTAATCGTTTAATCCCCCAAATTCAAAGGGACGAATTTATTCAACAAACATTGAGTACTAAAAATGCCTGCTACTACAGAAGGTTCTGGGGATACATGGCTTTTAAAAAGACACAGTTCCTGGTCTTATAATTTCAATACAAAAGGTCAAGAGGTTATGTACAAAGTACATCAGCAATACTCCAGACTCTCTCTGAGGGTTAAAAAAAAAAAAGACACTGAGAAACAGGCAACGGTGAATTTGGGCTTAGCAAAATTAAGTAGGACAATAGTTAAACCATGGATGATAGGGTATATTATGTTAAAGAAATGCATATTCTGGAAAGGTATGGAGGCACCTATGATTGGAATGTGTATGAGGTGGGGGGAGGAAAAGAAGGGGTTGGAGAAATATACAGGTAGGGAACAAGTCAACTTTGGGGCCTTGTGGGCCTTGCAGGCCATGTAAACATATCTGGATTATCTGATAGGTAATAGGGTACAATAAATGATCTCAAGTGGGCACGTAACACCCCAGATTTAAAAAATAAACAAAACAAAAAAAACCATCTTTCTGATGGCAATGTGAAAAACAGATTAAGGGATGGGAAAGGGTCTGGTAATTCAATAAAATAAGTAACAATTACATGCTAGGCAGGGAGTGGGTGTAGCTCAGTGGTTTAGTGCCTGCTTAATCCATGCTCTCAAAAAGCTTGGATCCAAAAGGGTGCTGTTTTAGAAAATGTAATTATCCAGGTGAGAGCTGCTGAAGCCATACCGAAAGAAGGAATAATGTAAAAAATAACAACTACCATTCACTGAATACTTGGTGTCTGGATCTGTTCTAACCATTTTACCCATTCTAAAATATTCATATAAGCTTTTTTATTGTTTCCTTTTTTTAAGTGATGAGGAAACAAACAAAAGAGCTTAAATTACTTCGTTGATCACACAGGAGCTGGGATTCAAACTTATGCTGTCTGGCTTCAAAATCCGTGCTCTTAACCTCTTTTCTCTAGTCCCTAAGGGACAGTCACTGAGACATAAAGTAATGGGATATAAGACAGGAAATGTATACAGGAGTCATATTATATAGTAGTATTCATCTTTACCCCTTTACAGTTCTCAGCACAATACTTTTCATGACAGTTTATCAACAATGTATTTAGTAAGTGAACCGAGACAGAAAAAGATTAGACACCATTTCCCTTTACCTTTGTAGAAATACTTATATTCAAATACTTGGTCTTAGGTATTAAATATTCTTCCGCATAAACGTCTTAACTTATATTTAAAAAGTCAGAGAATTCAATTCTAGGGGATTTTAAGTAAGAAGCCAAATATAAGTACAGAAGATACTTTAAAAAATAAAGAAAATTAAAAAACCCCAAAAATATACACATATTAAATATATTTATATATTTAAACACAAATATTAATACTTCACCTAACTCAGAAGACAAAATAGTACATATCAAATTCAGAAGGTGCTTGGATGAACAAATTCTATGAAAAGCAGACCGAATGGTAGCATCTAATTTTAGCTGTTTTTAGAATCTGTCAGATATATTTGCAGATTTCTGATGACTAGAGAATGAATTGCAAGTTATTTAAAAGGTGCAGTCAGCATTAGTTGTTTTGCTCATTACCCCGAAACAAAAATCTGGAAACAAAATTGTTATGCCGTACTATGAAAATGTAACCTTATGAACTAGTTGATTCTCTGTTCGAAATCATCTAGAGATCAGTAAACAAAAACTTTTAATTTCATACCTGAATTTTCAAGATGCCAACCACCTGAGTGGTTGAAGGACTGATTGTAAACTTCCACTCTGACCTCCAACGACCATTCCTTAAAAATAAAAACAGCAGCTGTAAATAAGGCAAGGAAAATAATTTGAATAACTTTAAGTTTCAGATTCAACTTTAATACTACAGCATGAGTGTGTGTGTGGGGGTGTATGCTGCATTTTCAGTTTTTAATCACTGAAATATTCAAAATAATAATAATGTTAAGTTTAGATAAGAGCTACATTTAATTTTTACCCTACTGATAAAAAAGGACCTAAGGAATGGATGCAACTTCAGATCTTAAAGCTAAGACTTAGAATACAGTTCAAAACTAAATCGTACAGCTACTTCTTGGAGAAATAAACTTCTTCAACTGAAGCACTTATTCTTTAATCAATAATAAACTGGATTAATGATTAGATTATCAGAAGCTTTCACAAATATAGTCAATGCAGTTTAACCTCTACTGAATGATACAAAAGTACCAAATATGTTTAAAAGAATGGCCTGTAGGGGCCGGCTCGATAGCCCAGTGGATAGGGCGCCGGCATACCACATGGGAGGCCCCGGGTTCGATTCCCGGGGACCTCTCCTAGCGGGCAGACCGCCTTGAGAATGGCAAGCCGCCATGGGCGGGCCGGAGCCGCCGTGGGCAGGGCAAGAAGCTGCCATGGACATGGCAAGAGCCGAAACGGGCAGGGCAGGTCGCCCGCGAAAGGAGCGCAGCCAGCCACCCGCGAACTGAAAGCCGGCCGTGAACGGACGCAGAGACCGCCCACAAGCAGGGAAAGCCGCGCCTGCGC
>PVKH010023052.1:0-13962 GCA_004027955.1 Chaetophractus vellerosus
GAGCCTGAGAAAGGAAATCTTCAAGGTCTGATAGCTAATCCATCCTTCTGGTCGGAACAGAAATAGGTCCGTTCAACACTGACAGTCCAGCACTGAAGTATCAGTTAAAAGGTGATTTGTTTTCATTTCTGATGGGTACATAGATACAGTTTGGAGACTATACCAAAAGGCAAAGATATCTGTGCTAGAGAAGGTGTGATGAACATCCCAAGCTACCTCTAGCAATGAACCACATTGCCTAGGAATGTTCTACTTAAATGACCTGAGGAAGCACCTGAAAAGGTGAGCCTGTGAGTACCTCAAAGCAATGGTGGCCTTGTTAAGTGTTTTCTCTTAGACCATTCTAAGTACCTTGTCATCCATTACAGTAATTGCCTATGTGCCTGTCCCGTATTTCCTAGGACACTGAATCAGAGAGTTTTCACCCTGGAATAATAGCTCAGTGCATCTGAAACAACTGGTTTGTGTTTTTTCCTCGAGGTTTGCAGAATGCCTATTGTCGAAAAGTATAATGGATGGGTGTCCTTTTACCAAAACAAGACCCGTCAGTTCCTTTGCTGCAGCAAAGAGCCATGAATCATACTTGAGTCTTTCTTAAACTTTGAAATGGATAAGTTCACATTTCAGAATCGGTGACCCAGCTCGATTGTTTAATCAGGGCAGAGTTAAACTCTACGGAGCAAAAAAAAGTGAAGATGCCACCAGCCAGATACCACGTCAGCATCAAGTCTCCTGCTGCTTGCTAATTCTCTTAGGTGGTTTTAATATTAAAATCTCATTTTTGTTCCATTTGTAGTTCATGGTAGGTACTCCTTTTTACAGAAATGTTTTATTCTTAGATGTACCCAATAGCTGGCTTTCTACATTTAAAAAAACCAAACACATGGATTCATTCAGGGAGTGGCCTTCTGGTAGGCAGCATAGGAAATGTGGATATAATATTATAGACCCACAGTAATGAGGATGTAGATTTGGACACATCTGGTGTCATTAGCAGCTTAGTAGCAATCTCTCCCCCATGCCCCAGTAAACATTTTCCCATTATGGGACCCAATAAGACGACTAGTATGTAACAAGCTTTAATGAGACAGAGAGTGGCTCAGCCATTGTGCTTAATAAAAATGAAAATAAAGCAGAGATATCTTAATATTCATATGGCTTTAGTGAAAGCGTTTTTTAAATTCTACAATGTGAAAACTGCCATTTTTGTGCCTTGTGTCAAGATATCTTGCACACAAGTGCCATCTCCTAAGTGGAATTGAGCATAAAGAAAAAAAAAAAGAACAAATCACATATAAACAAATTCCTGTAAGATTTCTCCCTTTCTTGTTCACCCACTATAGACTTTTCTGTTTTATGCCTAGTTAATAAAAATATAAAGACATCTGATTTTTTAAAACATTATCCCCCTTCCCAATGAGGATTGACCTTCATCCGTTTGTTCATGATTGATGTATATTTCGTAAGCCATTAAAAGTCTGTGGTCTTTCTTATCAACCAGCTCGAAAACACTTAAGATGCCCTTTGTTATCCAAGAGCCACCATCTTTTCTGTATTTTGTCGTGGACCTGTGCTATATCCGTATATAGTCATGACAGAGTAACTCAGATGATAATTGCTTTCACGGGTAAAAGAAATCAAGGCAATTAATCTGCCAGTCTCTCTGTTTCTTTCCTTCTATCTGCCTTTTCCTACCTCCCCAATATATATCAATATATGCCTTTCCCACTATGCTTACATTCTTTTGCAGAACTGGACAGTAAGTGTTCTGTGCTTCAGAAACATAATCTCCGGAAGGTTGTTTATCTCAGGCACATCTTAACTTTGTTCATTTTATGAAAGGATTTGAAATAAAACATCTCCACCGTAAATAAGGAGGACTCTCAAACTAAATTTGGGCAGCTGGAGAGTAGGATACATGTACCTCCAGATCACATTACTTACAGAAAGAGGAAGACGACAAAAGCAAAATAAAACAAAACCCAAGAAAATGAAACAAAAAATAAGAACAAGTCCCTGTGATGATAGAAACTGGACAGAGACACCCTTTAGAGAGCTTAAAAACATTGCTTAAGGAAGTGAAATTTTCACCGTAGAACTGGGTCGTTGGCGGGAATGCAAATCCATTTCACAGAAAAGAGAAGATTTTGTAGATGATACCTTCGTGAAGCACAGGGAATACAGCAGCTCTGAACTATGGAAGCTTCAAAGGCACAGAGGCCAAGCTGCCGTGATGCCAGCCCAGGACGGGCCTGGGTAGATTTGGCATTCAGAGACGACAATGAATAGCCTGCTGAGGTCCTCTGTGATTCTGAGTTGAAGCCAATTATAACTTGATATTGTTTTTGAAAGGTTAGAAGTGGACCTGAACCTAAAATTGAGAGAAATGAATGGAATTGATCACTCTACTCAAACCACCCTCATCCTATAGGTACAGACAGGTGTAAGAATCAGAGCTCTGGGGTCAGAGGCTCTGGAATCTTACTCAGTTACTTGAGTTTGAATTCTGATTGCCATGCCGTGAGCATGCAAGGCTCTTAATTTCTCTAAGCTTAAATATTCTCTCTACATAAAATAAAAATTTTAATAGGACCTATTATAAAGAGTTCCTTTTAAGGGAGAGATGAGCTAACCCATTAAAAGCACTTAGCATCTATAGTAAGCACTCCATTTGTGTAAATAATAATAACTAGTGTACATGTTTTTTGTGTGTATGTGTGTGTTCAAGTAAAGGGATCCCTGAGGTAGAAAAAGTAGGCTTTCCATGTTCTGTAAAAGTTTTGACAATGTGAAAGCTTAGATCTTTTGCTAATAAATTTCCTAATACATCAGATTAACAGTGTGTCTAATGAAATAAATTTTACTTGTCGTTAAAGTCTACAATAGACACAAATTATGCTCTGTATACAAACCAGTTCTTAGCAGTAATTTGAGACACACTGTCCGTTGTAGAAAAATAGAGTTTAGTAGGACCCTAAAAGTTCACAAGGATTTTTCAACTTTATGCGACATAAGAGTTTCAATATCCTTTCCCACAATCTCTGATAAGTACCTGAATGAACAGCTCTACATTTTCCAAACTTCATTTGTCTAACAACTAGGATTTGGTCCTAAGGAAAAGACAGACAAGGTGATCTCTAAGGTCCCATCCAGCTCTAAAATTCTATGATTCTAAGCATGGAGTTAAAAACAACTCAGAGGGCAGGCCCAAGAGAGGGAAGGAAGAAAAGCAAGGAACCTGAATGATCTGCAAGTGAGAAAATCAGCCCTTGCAATACTGAGAAGGGGATATACAGGTTTCCCTCATGTTGTGGAATAGACATGCTCTAACAACCTTTTAGAAAATGTTTTTTATAAAGCAAGTCCTAATTTCTCAGCACAAACTCAGAATTCCTTTCTCATTGGGGAAAGAATAATCCACATAGTCACTACTACTCTGTGGGCTGGAATAAATCCTATAGCAATCTGCAGATCCCAGGATTATCCTTCTGCTGCCAACCATTCTGGAACAATGAAATTAGTGACATGTCTGGTATTTCCCTTATTCCACATTCCTAGATCCCAAATATTAGCAATCTTAGCTAATTTTTCCTTCTGTTTTTTAAATGGTGAATAGTTTTAGCAGTCAGTAACTAGTGACATTCAAGGCATCCCCTCTAATCTGGAAGCTTTCAATATTCAGGCTTCCATAACCTACAGAATTGGGTGGGAGAGAATGTAAACTACGATATAAACTTTAATCCACACTTAGTGGCAGTGCTCCAAAATGTGTTCATCAATTGCAATGACTGTGCCTCACTAATGAAGGATGTCAATGTGGGAAAATGTGGGAGGTGTGGGGAGTGGGGCATATGGGAATCCCCTATATTTTTTATGTAACATTTATATAATCTAAGTATCTTTTAAAAAAAATAAAAAATGAACAAAAAAGAGCATATTATAGTAACAAAGCCCACAAGATCAAAAGCAACTGTTATAATTTTAAAATGAGAAATATAATTTCCAAGAGAATCAAACTCGTTAAATTCTCCAGCCAGTGGTCCTCTCTGGTTTCAGAGGCCATGGGAAAAGAAACTAAAATCAGCGTGTAGCTTGGTAAGCATGGAGCCAGAATAAAGGTTGTAGTATAATTTTTTTTTAAATTCAGGCTATCTGGTCAGATAAGGCAATCTCCCATTTTATCAGTTCTGTGGATCCCAAATTCTACATTTGGAGTGTATTTAATCAGGATTCAACAGTACAAAACCCTGGGTAAGAAATATTAGTCTGTACTAAGGAAAGATTTAATGTCTGAGATCATAGAGTGGTCTGGCTATAAAAGAAATGGCAAGAGCCCAATCAGGGAAGTGATTTAAAACCGAGTAATCTACTCCCGTAAAGAATTCAGTGGCCTCTGGGGTGTGCTGAACAAAGTGAATTAATAGAGATAGCGGAAACCTTTTTGTTTTGATTCTACCTTTTCTCCTTAAATTACGACTTAAATACACATGTCTCTTCAAGGTCATTGAGAAAGGTGATACATAAATGAAGATGGTATGAACACCATCGATAGACATTATCATTAATCCTGGCCTCCTCTTCTCCAGAGTAAGTGCCAGTATTATAAGACCTGGCTTGGCATATATATGTTTAGTACAGGACAATGTACGTGTTCAGTGGAAATGCAGTATTGCCATGATCATTTAGAGAGAAATCATGGTGTATTGAAAAGATCTGAACCAGGAGGCAGGAGTCCGAGGTTCTAGTTCAAATATTTCGGTGCATGACCTTGGGCAAATCTCTCACGACCCTGTGCCTTGTATCGCATCTATAAAATGAGGTTTCGGGGCAAGATGATCTCTTAAGTTTCATCCCAGCTTTAAAACTTGAAATCATTGTAATTTTATATCATAAATATATATGTATGAGGTTTATATATATAAATGACACCAGCAGCATGTCAGTGCTTTGGGTTCATTTGCTATTTACCAGTTTTGAGAAGAAATTTATTCTAATCCAATTATACCTAAAATCAGCCATTTGAGTAATATTGTCCAGTGTGAGTGGGGCAACTTTTAGATATGAAACAAGGGTAACTCCATGCCCTACCCCAACAAACTGGGCTGCCAGCATCACATAAGGACTGAGTCATCAAACAGGTCTCTTTGGCATTCTCCTCCTTTCATTTCATCAAAATTGATTCGCATAGGATCGCTTGACACTTATATAGAACATAGGAAATTTACGGACCTTGGCTTTGAAATGCTCATAATTGAAGTTGCATACAAGGCTTAGCCGCACTCATTCATTCAGCCAATATTTATTGAGTACCTATTATATTCCATTTACCGTTCCAGGTACTGGGAATATAGGTGAACCAGATACACACAGATGTATATGTGTAGCTAGCAAGGATTGATCAGCTTTAAAAATTAGAAGTCACAGGTCCTCAAGTCATAATTTCTCTTTAAACATCTTTTTGCTTAAGGCAGTACCGATAGCTTGTATATACCAGTTGTTAAAAACATTGACATATTTGCTTCAATATTCTTTATAACAACCATCTTCCCAAATCCTAATCCCACGATTCATTCCATAACCAGACCTCCCTGTGATCCAGCAACGAAAGAGACAGCTATTGCCACAGCAGAAGCCACCGTGGCCTACACCATGGCTGGCGCTCACACTGATAGGACAATATCTGTGTCACCCCAGGTTTCAGAGAATTTGAATATTACTCCTGCTTCAAGTATGTGATCATCATAACATTAACAGATGATTCCCTGTAGCTTGAATTACAGACGGTGGACACTACTGTTCAGTTTTTAATCTATGGTTCTGTTGTGGGATGCAAGGCAGGGAATCAAAACCAAAAATGCCTAGGCTCGAAAAGGGATTTTAATAAGCATCTTTCCTTGGAGCAGAGTCAGAAACATTGCATTTATCACTTTGAGGCCAATCTCTAATAAGAAACTTTTTGTAGACAGGTGCTTTAAAGCATTTACACTGGCTTGAGCATTTTTTGCTCTCTATATCCATCCCAAAAACACACCGACACATGCAGAATTCAATAGGAACAGGTAGAATAGCCTAACAAAAATAGCGTGAAATCTCTAAATTTCAATGCTTCAGCTCACAAATAAAATATGCAAATGTCCCCTGTGAACATGGTCGTTACGGACGCATTGGGCCGAGTTTGGAAACTCAGTATAGGGCCTTCCTAAAGAGAGACCCAAACCTGAAAGAAAACAAAAGGGGAAGACTATATATCACACTAAATGCACACTAATTGTGTTAATTGGCTAAGGGGCAATTCTGGAAGGTCATTGTCATCAGAAGTGACATCCAGAGCCATCTGGTGTAGTGGGACCCTTCTGTCTTTACCTAATTAACCTGATGGGATCCTGGGCAGTTCTTACTGGAAGATGTCGATAGAGCTGTTTTTCAGTTACTAATGTGCATCTTCGACCTTATGAATTCTTATTCAGGAGAGTGTTTTTGCCATTCAGCCCTGGAATTCCACTAGTTACCCAGATATCTCCGGGGAGACCAGTGATTTCTCTAGCAGATATTACCAACTGGAGAACCCTGAGAAGAATCTCTAAAACTTCATATTCTCTACACTTGTCCCCGTGGACTAGTTCAGATCACTTTTTAAAAGGGGGTAATAGATCTTGTGAAGTCTCTGCACGCTGGAAAGCAGGGTGGGTGGGGAATGGTGAACAGGCAAGAATTGAACTAACCCAGAACATGTGAGATAAAGATGATCTCTCAAGAGTCATTTCTGAACAGGATTTAAAAATATACTAGAAAGAAAAATACAAGGAAGAAATTTGAAAACAGTGAAAACCAGAGAGAGGGTATGTTTTATGCACTTTGGATTTTTCAGTTTTTGATACTGGAACTGTTTTAGGGTGTATTCAAGAGTGAGCAGTTGTGATTCTCCATGTTCTATTGCCTAAATGAACTTTCCATTTTAACACCCAGCAGAGACTAGAAGCCCCACTTGTCATCTTCAGTGTCTGCCTGACATATTGAAGCACAGGGAGGCTGCCAATGCGGAGCAGGCCTTGTGTTTATCTAATTATCTTCCAATGCTAATCCAAAGCAGATCCGCCAGTACCTGGGATTTCCTGCAGCCTTGGCTAGCATTCAGAGGGCATAACATCAGCTCCTAATTATTTCCAGTAATGGGGGAAAGGGAAAGCATGAGTAAATGAAACATACTAATAATCAATAACTTCCATTTCTTCTCTTCCAATCAGTTAGCAAATAATCAAGCAAATAATTTTTAATTTCATCCCCCCCCCCCATTTTTCTTGCTCTGATTCTCTGGTAGCAGTGCCAGTTATTCATGAACCAATCATTGAAATATGATTTACACGTTAAGGACCCATAACTGAAAGCAATTACAAAAGTATAAAATAAATCAAATTAACACTTATGAAATAATTAATTTTTGCAAAAAGTTCCACGTTGTATTTCAGTGACTATAAGTAAGATAAATTGTCCCGGAAAAGGCAAGATCCCTGGGAACAGAGTACTGACCAAAGATTTCATGAAGGAATCAAAAACTGATCTGTGCCCTGAGGACAGGACATTTTTATATCAGTGGTTTGGAAGTAAGAGGACATCCAAAGGAGAGACAAAAGCCCCAAGTTGAGCCTAGGGGGTTAATAGGTTTAGCTGACTAGTGCATTGGATTTCTGTGGGGATAGAACAGGGACTAAGATTAGGTGTGGTGGGACCAGTTCACAGAAGACCACAAAGGTAGGCAGAGCATTTGGCCATGACTTGGAGGCTGGGTGGAATCTTGGTTGGTTTTTTGTTTTTTGTTTTTTTTTAATATATTTCTATATATATTTTTAGGATACATTGATTACATAAATGTTACACAGAGATTCCAGGAGTACCCATATGCCACCCCCCACACCTCCCACAACCCCCCACATACACATCCCTCATCAGTGTGGCATAACGCCTGTGATAGATCGGGATTGGGGGAAGAACTATGGACTAGAATGGACTTGTTGGTGTCCTGCTATAGACTTGTGATATATGCAATGGAAGAAATTGCAAAATTATGTGGAGCCAGGGTCGCTGGACACTTTGGGAGCAGGGTGAGGGAAGGGCAATTGTAATGCGGGGTTTTTTTTGGGGGGGACCTGGAAATTGTCCTGGGTGATGTTGCAATGGAGGTTGTAGGCCATTTTGTAACATCATGTATCATGCGGAACTGTATGGGAGAGAGGGTCGTCTACAGTCTGAACTGTGATCTTGGTTGGTTCTTGAACAAGAACACAGCTGAAGAATGAACAGAAAAGAAGATCGACTATTCCTCAGACTTCAGAATCAACTCTTAAATAATTTAAGATTTCAAAGAATGTGGAGGGTAAAATAAAAGATAAATACCTTTTTTTTTTTTTTTTAGTAGAAGAGGGTTTAAAAGCATGGACTTTGTAAAGAAGGAAATACAAGCAGTCTTTGGAAGTGAAAATGTGGGAGCAGACTGGTTTAGTAAAATCAAAGAAGGGTACACATTAACGAGAGACCTGCGGCCTCGGCTTACTGGCATGGTGGGCATGTTGTCTACATTTAATGACACACCCGAATCCCAAGAACAACAGACTCCAGTATCAAACATACCTGTGCAGTATTGTAAAACTGATGGGAGCAGATTTCACATGAAACAAAAGCTCTTGAGTAGCAGCATCCCTGCCCCACTCTGTGGCTTGGAGATTGAACTTACCTGCCCACAGGTGCTACCCTTCCTCAGACCTGCCCTCTCAGCTCCCAGGATGTGGGCTACGGGCAGCTGGGCGCATTTGCGCCCTGGTAGAGAAAGGATAAGGTTGGGTGTGGGTGGGTGGGCAGGCGGGGGTACAGCTATAAACAGCTCCTAAGAACAATGGATACCAAGGAAATGCTTTGGGAATATTGCAGATAACAAAGAAAGCCAGAATTAAAGAAGGGGTAGAAAAGAAATGAATCACCACCAAAAATCTATATACATACATCTTTAACCTTCCCCATACACACACAGAGACACAAAGCAACATTTGCCTTTCAGTCTTAATTGACAAAAGCAGATTGTAGAGCGATAGATAAAAGTTCTACACTTCTTTGGATAAAAATGATCAATTATTGCCTATTCCATATCGTTTTTATGCTACTATATATATATAAGTATAGAGAATCTTATCTAATCATAGGGAGAAAAAAAGCCTAAACTTTATATAAGTATATATTTCTATATTAACAGTGATTTTCTCTTAGTGGTAGAATTATGTTCTTTTCCTCTATGCTTGTCTGTGTTTTTTTTTTTACTTTGGATACAATAACTGCACAGTAGCTGTGTAAATAATAAATGATTTTCAAAGAAAGCATGACAATTTAAAACACTATTAACATAAAATTTTAAAAAAACACTTGCATCTTTCACTTGTAAATACGCACTATGATTACAAGAACGAATTGTAATTACTTATCATCAGTTCCCATTTTACTCTGATGGTACCTCTCCGTGCACAAGTTAGACTCTGGAAAATGGTTGTGATCCTCCCAAACTTGCCCCAGCTCCAAATTATATTCCTCCGACTGAGCCCATCTGTATACCATAGCTACCCCGAGGCCTCTTTAGGAGGCACAGACTAACTCAAGTTGACCACAGAGAGCCCCCGAAGAGGTTGCCAGGAAGTGGTATGCCCTCAGTAATCACAACACAAACCCCAATTAATCAGGCTCCTTTGGAGTGGGGCCCAGCCATGGTTAGATTTTTAAGCTCCCCGGGTGATTCTAATGTGCAGCCAACATTGAGAACCTCAGCCCTAGTGGATTAATTTACTAAGGGGTCATTTGAGCGTGGCCTCTGGAGAGAGAGAAAATTCAAGCACAGAGAACTTGGTGGACCAAGGCCAAGTGGACATATGGCCCTGAACCTTGTGAGAACACGTTTGTGCAAACAGAATAAAAGATCGTGAAATGGGAGATGGCGGGATTTCCTACAAAAGATGATGCCATCAGTGGGTAGCCATGGGGGCGTATCTCACGAAATATAGCAGAACCCAATTTTAATGCTGCTGTCGGGAGACTAAAGATCACTTGGGTACCAGAAGCTCCCTGCCTTTTCCGTAAGAGGATGCACATTGACACGCAAGACGCACTGGGCATAGCATAACAAAGCCCACAGCGGAGCAGTGTCCTTAATTTTTACCTTTTAGGGGCTCATTTTGAATGGTATGTATGGACTGTCTTTGGTGGTTATTCCACAGATTTACAGAGGGCTAAAGCCGGAGGGCCTGCAGGGGTCAACCCTCTTTTTATATGATGGGAATCAAACCTTGACCAGCCCACAGTCTCATGATGGCAGAGCTAGGAGTGGAGACAAGTCTCTTACCCTCCATTCAAGTACCCCTGAGGAGTCATGAGAATTTCTGCTTTGGGATTGTGACGTGTCTCCAGGGAATGATGATGCCGATTATGACTGTCACATGTTGAAATAATATTATTTTATTACCACTTCTTGACGCCAAACATGCCAGCCCTGTGCTGGCAGCTTTACACTGATCACGTAACCATCAGTTCCAACATGCAAGGTCACTAATATTCCCATTTTACAGCTGAGAATACTGAAGTCACAAGGTAGAACGTGAGCAATTCAAGGTTTACATCCATTTCTGACCTTGAGAGTGCACTGATGTTTCAATGCCCACTGGGTCGGGGGGGAAGTGCCCTGCTCCCCTACTCCATGAGCCCTCGTTTTGAGTTCTCCGCTCTTGGGATTTGGCCCTGGGCTTTTCAGCCTCAGCTCTGTTTCTCCTTCAGAGATAACCCCGGCAGAACTCTACCACCCCATTTTTTTTTTCACGGCATGGCTGTTTAGATTAATTTTTCCGGACAGTAGTTCTATATCTCTCCTGTTTTTAATGGAGTTCCGTTTTGCTACCCAGCATAATCTTCATTCCTGTGGTTTAGATAGGAGAAAACACTGTTAAGCTCAGCCAGAGTTCTAACCAGATGTTCTGCATGTCTCCTTGTGTAGTTCTGGCAATGCATCACTTTCCGACACCGTAGCCTTGGCCTGCCAGCATTGCTGAGCCTGTGCCAAACGCTTTCAGATACCATGCAACGAGCAGAAACCGAAGTTAGGTTAAATCCAGCAAAGTCATTTTATTCTAATTCTTAGTGCACTAGCATCTGGACTTTGGGAGGTACCACCTGCTCTCAGGAAAACTGTTGGCTTTGAATCTGGGCAGTAAAGAGAATAGAGTGTCCTCTAAGATATGTGACTTTGTAAAAATCCAAATATGGTCACAGCAACTGGAACAAGTTATTAAGTTTTATGAGGATTTTTCATTGTAAAGAAATATTTGCTAAAAATTACACTGTGTCAGCTAACTTTCCCCTAAGATTAAAAAAAAAAAAAAAGTTGGCCTATTTGCAAGAATGTGATTTACATACAACTTTTAAAAGCTACTTTCCATCAGACTGCAAAATACTCAAGAGCTGTATTTAAAGCACATTGCAATGGTATGTTGCAAGGGCTTCCTGTCAAAGTCGGTCCTAAATGCAAGAGTAGTTTAAGGGAAGAGATGTCCTACAGAGGACTCTCAATATTGCAGTATCTCTCTGCCTGGGAAGGGTTACAGTCAACCAGATCATATTTAAGTTCTCAAATGTGTGCTGTGCTAGACTTGATTCCATTAAAGACATGATCCAAAATGGCAGCATCTCCGCACTTGGCTTGCCTTCAGGTACACGGAGGAAGGGGACTGTCCAAGGTGATCTTTCAGGGTCTCCCTACCACTGTGTTGTTCCGTGCATGATTAGCAACATCTTTACTGTTTGTCATCTGACAGTATTCCATGGTAACCGTGGAAGGGACTAATAATAAGGATGAGCCACCATGCCAAGCCTCTGGAATCTTGACAGGGTGCCTGAGGAGTGGTCTTCCCAGGTTTCTGTATTGTGGTATGGGTGTGTTGCCCTAGGAAGGAGACAGGGCCAGGGGGCATGAGTGGAGAGACTGTAGTATAAAACAGAAAATGCACCAGAGGTGCCAAGTCTCAACGTGGTCTGCAAAGTTAGATTACTTGTGAATGTAGGTGAGGAAGGAGAGGGTGAATGGAGGGCGGTGGAGAGAGCTGAGAACAGTATCTCGTCTGAGCTCCTGTGGGCTCACTTTAGTATAACGCTGAATGTCTTTTCTCTTTACCCACCTCATCCAATCTGCCCACTGCTAAAAACCATGGGTATAAAATGATGCCTTTTCCACTGACAGAACTGGTACAGATTTCAATAGATAATGGAGATGTGAAGCAAAAGAGAGTGCTTTCTTTTTTTACATAAAATTTTCTTGAAGTGTATCATTCATACATGAACATGCATAAGTGTATATTAAAGTTGCGAACTTACAAAACAAACATGCATATCATCATGCAGGGCTCCAATACATCTCCCCACCACCTACACCTTGCATTGTTGTGAAACATTTGTTACAAACTATGAAAGAGCATCGTCAAACTATTACTACTAACTACAGCCCATATCTTACGTTTGAGGCATTTTCCCCCAATCCACCCAATTATTAACACTTTGGACTAGTAGTATACATTTGTTAGAGTTCATGAGAGAACAACTCCTATTTGTTCTGTAAATCACAGTCCATCTTCCACCACTGGATTCCCTGTGGTATACAGTGCCATGCTTTGTACAGTTCATTCAAAGTGTGCGCTCAGTGGCTCTCATTTTCATCAGAGTTGTGCTGTCATCACCTCATTCAATTTTAGAATGTTTTCATTATTCCAGAAGGGAAAATCCCATACCCCTTATACCCAGCATTGTTGTCCCTTAAAATTGATATTATCTTCTTTGCCACTGCTGCAAAAATATTACAATATTTACTGTTAACTATCATCCATAAGTTACATTAGTTGTAATTTCCCCATGTATCACCATATTCTTAACACTTCGTAAAAGAACATCCTTATGTTTATCCTATTAACTGCAATTTTCATCCACCACCCAAATCACTATGTTACACATTCCCTCGATTATTCTCCAGCTTCCTTTCGATTGATATTTACATCCAGAGAGAGTGCTTTCTTAAAATCCAAACTCCAACACGCTCACACTACCACACCCACACCCAGCAAGGACAGATAAGCAGGCAGAGCCTGGAACTTTTGATGCAGGCCATGATTATTGCAAACCACTGCAGGGTTCCTTTAAATATTTATTCACTGGTTCATTTTCCCATCATCATGTATAGCAAGATGGCATCCCTTACCGGAGCAGTCTTTTATACAGAGCTGAATATAAAAAGGGATATGCTACAAGCTTACTGAACTCATCA
The DNA here is from genome assembly GCA_004027955.1 of Chaetophractus vellerosus. Classification (NCBI taxonomy): domain Eukaryota; kingdom Metazoa; phylum Chordata; class Mammalia; order Cingulata; family Chlamyphoridae; genus Chaetophractus; species Chaetophractus vellerosus. The sequence goes on from PVKH010023052.1 coordinate 13,334, forward strand.
TGCTGATAAAGAATCCAGTAAATGCAACAGAGAGAAACTAGTGAACCTGAGGGAAAATAGGAAAGGAATGAGGCATCATCCGAGAAAAATATTTGGAAAGGGAAAAATATAAAAATTAGAGTGGAAAAAAACGTGGACAACCTAACCCATATTGTCTGCAAAAAGCAAATTTTGCTTCATTTCTAGAGTTGGACATAAAGTGATATAGGAAATATATCTGCTCCGTGTAAATTTATTAAATGCAACTTTCTTTTTCTCTTTCTTTCTTTTAGATAAAAAACCTCTTCATGAAATAAAACCCCAAAGTAAGTTATTTTTCCTCTTGTGAATATGATTTATTCTCATAGTTGCTGCCTTACTGCTGTGTTTAGGAGCCGAACAGAGCTGGAGCTCTTAGGAAACATCCAGGGCTTTCTGGGCATCTCCTCAGTGAGTTTGGAGGCACATATCGGAGAGTTTAAATTGAAAAGAAATATGCACACTCCTCTCCTCCCTCACAGTAAATCTCTCCTCTTGATTCCTTCTGTCTATAAGTCCATTTCTCTGCAAATACCCCGATTCTTATATCTGAGAAGATTTATAGCATTAAAATTAATAAATATTTGTCAGTACACGCTTTCATGAGAGCA
>PVKH010023053.1:0-13945 GCA_004027955.1 Chaetophractus vellerosus
TGCCGTCTTGGCTTTGCTTTGATTCTGGTTGGAAATGCTCCATATTTGCATGTTTGCTCACCAAGGTGGTCTTTCTGAAGGCCATGCTTGATGGACTTGCTACCTTTGGTCTCATTATTGGCTCACAGATGTTGTCAGAGCCCCAGAAATGCCAGCACTGAATGTATTAGATGCATCTCTCCCCATCCATATCTCATTGTGCTCCCTGAAGCTGGTGTGCCCGATTCTGTGCAGACTGAGACTCATTCCCACTGACTGCATCTCAAAGCCTCAGAACGCTGTTCCCTCAGCTTGTGTACCCGTGAACCTGGAGGCATGAAGACATTCGCACCCCAGGGCCACCCTGAACCAATGGACGCCACAAGTTGGAGGGGGAATGCCCCAGCCTGCCGTCCTTCAGACCAGCGATGGTGGACTTTCCGTGTTCTTGCGGAACCAAGCCTCTGTGGCTCAGAAGGATGACCTTGAAAAGATACATGTACCAGCTTTCCCCATTGCTCATTCCTGCTCTCTAGAATCCCAACACACACACACATAACCCCTGCACACAGGTCTAAGGCTCTGCGGTAATAGCTACTGCATGCCCTACTCCATGGTGTTCAGTGGGAACAGTGCCTCTCTCCCAGGGTGGCTATTTGGAACTTTCCAAAGGCTTTTTTGGCTGTAAGAGTGGTTGGGGTCCATACTGGCTTTAGTGAGTGGACTTCACAGATGCCAAATGTTCCCCAGCGCACGTGACGGCCCCTCATCAATAAAGAGTTGTGCCTGGTCCCATGAGACTGATATGTCTCACTGGACATACCGGCAAGTGAGAAAGTTGTTTAAAATTATTTAATCTAAGAACAAACATCACGTGTAAAAAGAAAAGCAGAATATTTGTCATGATTTTAATGTGCATTGAATTTTACAGGATTGCCAGTTTTGCGAAATGGAGAGGAGATGACTTTGTTTCAGATCACTACCCAAAATTTTCCAACATTTTGGAAAAATTACACCACACACAGCAACACATTCAGGGTGTTCTGGAAGCTTTGCCGGTGATGGCGAAGACTCTGTTTAGTGCTCATATCTGATCACTTTGCTATGTATCCTTACTATTTTATGCTGGAACTTTACGTCTTAAACACATATTTTTATGACATATCAATTTCTGTTTATTTCTCCTTTATATTAGACTCAGAGAAATTATGAAGATCAGCAGGTTCTATTATCTAAGAATTTCATTTCTGGATAATGCAAGAGGTGATATAAAATATTTGTTATGAACAGAAAGTGTTGCATCTTGGTGTTGAGAGTCACCATCCTAAATGAATCAGCCATTTGAATCAAACTGGTGAGTCTTGAAAACGATAGGAAGACATTATCCATTGTTCAATATAGTTTGGTTTAAATGGATTTTTAATTCATTTAGATGAATTTTTCCTAGGGCTGGGGATAAGGTTACTCTCCAGTCAAAAATATGTACATTCATTGTGATAGTATCAATATAGAAGTTTGTGCTTTAACTACCAAGAAACTCAGGACTGAGTCAGTACCCAATGATATCCGACTTCTGTATATATATATGCACACCCACACATGCAGAGTTTTATTCTGATATTGAATTATAAGGGTTGGTATGTGTAGAATTTTGTAAGCAACTTTAAATATTTTGCAGGAGTGAGATTGATAACCATAAATGAATGAACGAATGACTGAATGAATTTACACACCAACCAAAAAAATCACATAAAACTGCTTTCAAAATCACTACAGATCTCTTATTCAATTTGTGGCAAACTTCTTAAAATAGAGCATATCGTTAATTCTGGGTTTGTTTTCCCAATGTGAATATCTAGTTAAAATTCAGTTATACAAAAAAATGCATGAATACATCCTCTCAGTAAACATTTTTACATTTGTCAAGGCTGAATTTCCCTTTTTGAAAACAAACATAATCCCAACTCTCCTTCCCTAAACCAGAGCTAACCTCTCCTACCACCTTGGAGAGTATCTCCCTTCAGACTTTTAGCATGAGTTTACCTGGACCTGGACCTTTGTCTGTGCTGTACCTGTACCTACACCTGCACCTATACCTACACCTATACCAGTACGTAATAGTATTCAGGAAGGAAGATCAATGTGTTGTGGCTATTAGAGATTGAGGGAGGTCTTGGTCTGGTGGCTTGGAATTATGTACCCCATAAAAACATGTTCTTAACCTCAATCCATTCCTGTGGGTGTGAACTCATTGTAAGTAGGACCTTTTGGTGAGGTTACTTCAGTTAAGGTGTGGCCCAGCTGAATCAGGACATGTCTCAATGCTATTACTGGAAACCTTATAGAGAAGACGACAGAGAAAGAAAGCTATGAGATGCTAGAAGTGGGAAGGGAAAGGAGAGGACATTGCCACGTGACAGAAAAGCCAAGGAACTTTATGAGTGGTTGGCAGCCAACCCCAGAATGTCACAGTCTTTAGGGAGAAAGCATCACCTTGCTGACACCTTAGATTTAGGCTTCTCCTATCCTCAAAACTGTGAGCTAATAAATTCCTGTTGCTAAGCCACCAATTGTATGGTATTTATTTTAGCAGTTAGGAAAATAAACACTTGGGGAACATTTTCTTTTTTTTAAATTTCCACTATCATTCAGTGCTATAAAATAAGGACAAGTCCATTAGCTATATCTAAACCTATACCTATACCCATACCTATACCTATAGGTATATCTGTTCCTATACTATCTGTATCTACATAAAAAATAAGTTTCAGAACAATATTTACAAAATAAAAATATTTCTACAATATGCCACATACATGTAAGATGTGTATATCTGTATCTTACTAAACTAGAATATTTCACCTTGTGTCCCCAAGGTCTTTCTCTTTCTCTATATAGAAATCCTCCCCACTCTTTTTACCTTCTTCCTAGGAAGACAAGTATGCCAATTTGATTAGAATTGATTCCGTTCTTCCTAGCTCTCCACTGTGAATGTTGCAATGAACATCCTTGAAATCCAGATACTAATGGGATGACTTGTACAGTCTCCCACACAAGACCAGAGGCTCCTTGCATTCAGGGTCCCATGTGTCTGGATCTTCAATGACAAGCACAACTCCTCACCCACAGGATGATTATTTGAGGGATAAAAGAATGATGAAAAATGAAATAAACAATAGCCGTTGAATGAATCCAGGCAAGCAAAAGCAAGTTTTAAACACTCTTTTCCCATTCCTTTATTCCTTGCAACGAATTAAACCCATGAGCACAGCTCTTAACAGTCAATATTAATGAAAAATTATCAGATCAACCATGCCAGTTGGATTGCCAATTTATTAAATGAACATGTTTTTTAATCAGTTTTTTAAAAAATTAAATGACATAGATTTTAGCCATAATTGGTTATCCACTTGTCTTTGTTGACATGAATGAAGTCCCAGACAGAGATTGTTTTAATCCAGTGATTCTGACCAGCACCCCAGCTCCAGATCTGCCCATGGTCCTGCCCTTGCCTCAACTCTAATGCATCCAGGAAGTTGCCACCAGATGAATTAAAAAGGGTATATAGCAGTTATGTGCACTCAGTAGTTGGGAACTGACATATTCCAGAGAGAAGTCAGGCAAATAAATGAGTCATTCTCAAAACAGAAAATCCTTCATAAAGAAAGAGATTTGGGGTCATTCTTTGTCTGTTGCCTGAACCATCAAGAAATCAAGTGCCTGGATATTGGTATATGCTGCTGAGACAAATCCCGTGATGCAGGAATCTGCTCTGCCTCACAAGTGGAGGGTGAGTTGCAAAGAGGTTATGTATGTTGCCTATGGAAGCATGGCCAAGTAAAAGAGACCGTTTGATTCCAGAGTCCATGCTCTTGGCTCAGCACCTCCGCGCTCCGTCCCAGCAAATCTCTGCGAGGCACTCCTTTGGTCCAGGCAATCTGGAAAGCAGCGAGTGATTTCACGCCAGGGAAGGTGGTTTCTTACAACAGTCCAGGATTTTTGGCTGTGACACTTTCTTCCTATTCTGGCTACTTTCCATTCATGTCTGAAGCACTCTTTCTTTCTTTAACATGCCAGACCCCCTGAGCCGCTCGAGCATACACCCTCAACAATGTGGGCAGATGACAGTTAGACTCCATAACCAAGCCCCTAGGCTGCCCTGCTCTATGGATGAGTATGAGTAGGACCCTGGGATGGCTGCAACTACGTGGCAAAGAGGCTGGACCCTTCCCATCAGAAGACTTCTACTAGATCTGAGTACCTCTTCCTTCTCCATGGGATGGCCTCACTTTTTCTTCAGGAAAGGCATGGCTTTTAAGGGCAGGAAGTTCCACACCCAATGGGACAAGCCTTAAGTGAACCTTCAGTGACTTTCAAAGGGGAAAGGGCAGCTGCTGGCCGTGGAATGTGGTAGGAGTGGGCCATGCAGTGCTGATAAGATAGTTACACTTAAGGAAGTGATCACTTGTGATTGTATACACAGAAAGAACATCATGAAAGAGAATCATAAGTACTTCCCTAAACATCTAAAATCCACTGGATAAAACATTCGATGCTATCTCTGTATTGATGTGAGACTTACCATGACATACAAAGAATAGACCACATGGTCCTTTTCAAGGAGCAGTTTCCCACAGAAACTCTGACATCCCTCTCCAAATTTTTTACTCTACTTTCTGTCCATTTTTAAACATTGGTATAATTTCTTTCCAATAACCATCAACTTTTCCGTCATTCATATGTCACTAAGCCAATTCTGTTGTATTATTTTTCACTCTTCTTGTTCCCAAGAAGCAGATGTCCTGCTCTAAATCCTCTAAAGGGATCATCATTTCCAGCATTTTCATTGTGTTTAATATCAATTCTCCCACCCTTCAACCCTCTCCACTGCTAACCTGTACTCTTTTAGTCCTGGGGGGATTTGTTCTTCCCACTCCATTTTGAGAGAAGAAACTGTTAGAGATGGAAAAACACTTAAGAAGCAGACAACCCAATGTGAAAAAAAGGAGGGGGGAGGTGGCAAATGACTGGTATAGGCACTTCACAAAAGAAGATATACAAATGGCTGATAAAGATATATAAGAGGATGTTCAACATCCTCAGTCATTAGGAAAACGCAAGTTAAAGCAACAATGAGATACCACTATAACCACAATGAGACACTGATATAAAGTGGCGGCAAGGATGTAGGACAACTGGAATTCACACACTTTAGAAAAGTGTTTGAATGTATACCCAAAAGCTAACCTCCTCCCACCCTATTATCCAGACATTCCATATGAGAATACTTATGTTATCAAAAAACATGGACAAGAATGTTCACAGCAGTTTTACTAAGAATAGTCATGGCTTAGAAACAGCCCCAAATTCATTTAGATGACAAAATGCATTTTAATATTGACCAATGGGATACAGCACAAGGAAACAGAACAAGCAAAACCAACAACTGCCACATCGTGGGTGAATCTCACAGGCATGGCCAGAAACAAAAGAGCACACCTTCTCTATGTTTCTATTAATAGGAATATCAAGAACAGGGGAATGAATCTATGTTGCTAGAGGCCAGACGAGAGGTCCTTCTGGGGGTGGGTGTGCGCTGCCTGGGAAAGGGCTGCAGAGAGCAGGAGCTGGGTACTTCTTGTATTTAATCTGGACAGTGGTTATGTGATTACAAAAGTGCATATATAACATTCATCAAGCCATGCTCTTAAAATCAGTGCACTTTATAATGTGCATTTTATATCTCAATTAACCAAAAATAGGGACAGACTTGAGACATTATGGTTAAATGTAATATGCAGAATTGTTTCAATCATGTTTTGAGCAAAATAGCTGTAAAAAGGCATTCATGAAACAATCAGGAAGGGGGAACACTGAATTGATACTCTGTAATATTAAGTAATTATTATGTTTTATGTGTGAGTGGTATGGCAGTTTTGTATTTCACCCAATATTTATTTTATCCATTATTTTATATTGGATATTTATATTGGCTATATTTTATATTGTATATTTTAATAATTTTGCCATTATTTTATTTATAGCCTTATATGGTAGGATGTATGTGGAAGGATGAATTGATACTATGATCAGAATTTGCTTCAAAATGATCTAATGGAGTCAAGGAGGAAGGGGAGAGGGGTGGAATGGAGGGAGCAAGATCCCTATTTATGTTCATAATTGCCGGAGAGGTCGATGGGTCCAAGGGGGTGTATTGTACTATTCTCTTGACTTATGTGTTTGTTGGAAAAATTCCAAAGGGCTTTAAAAGCCTGCCTTTGGGAAAGTCCAAAATGGAAAACCAAAAAAGAAAAAAAAAAAACTGTAACTCAGATTTCATTTTACAACAAAGTCTGGTTTTACCTCCTCAGGCTGTGCTGTGCGCAGCAAGCGATGGGGAAACAATGTAGTCCCACCGGCCCTGGACGTTCCATCCCAGCGCAGCGGAGCCCTCCACAGGCCAGGAGAAAGCAGAAACAAAGACACCCCTTTCCGACGCAGGAAGACAGAGCTCTCTCAGGGGCTGGCAGGAAGCATCTCTCCCCGAGGCTGTGGGGAGGTAACTCTGCCTCAAGGGGACCGCCCTGGGATTGTTATATATTTACCTCAGCTCATCAGAGGCTCCACCTTAGTTTCCCTTGTCCTTGAAAAGGTGGCGGAAGGATATTATTAGCGCTCTAACCCTGTACCCCCAGCTCTCCCAAGGCCTCTTAGTAAAGCATCTGGGGTGGGTGTGCTATGCTTTTTCCAGATGAAGAAGTGTACACGGCTTCTGCCCGGAACCACAGGCCACACTTGCCCAACTAGAGTTCTGGTCCGAGATGTTTGGAGAGTATGGAAGAGAAGATTTCCCATTAATATTAACATACGAATGGCTCTTAGAAGACCTGAGTTAAAGTGAGTTACACCAAGTTAAATAACTTCACCTTGGTACACAGGTGATACCAGAGCAGTCAATGGGGAGCTCCTTGGAGCACCCAGTTCAATCTTCTTGAGAATCCCAGAAGTGCCCCTTCCAACAGGTGTTCTGATCTTGAATCGGAGTTTGGCTCTGGGGATTCTTGAGCCCCTTGACGTCACAAGCACCCTTTTTATGCTTGCGTGCCTTCTTTATGGAGTGAAGTTCCATTAAGTTCACAAAAGGGGTCCAAGCCCCCAAATGGGTAAGAACCATAGCACCCAGTGGATGTTTCCAAGTGACAGCTTAATGTCTTGTTGATGAGTGTTAAATCCAAATATGTTAATATCATAATGCATGTCTCTTGCAGGGTTGTGGATGACTTTGAAGATCTTGTCCCCAAAGCATGAGAGAGGCCAGGCTCCCATTATAAAACCAGAAACAAAGGGTCCTTGAAAAGCAAGTGGTTGAGTCAGGGGCACCCAGGAAATAGAAGTCGTCAGTCCATACTTGAAAATTTTGAGAATCATATTAGCCAGATCTTTCCACTTGGCTCTTTTATCTACTCAGTGTCCTGTTGAAGGCTAAATAACTGTTGCACTGTGTATCCCTGTGCATGATATGAGAACGACTCAAAATTGTATTTATGCAAAGTCTACCTGCACAAACCAAGTGAGTTCTATGAACTTTGAAAAGAAGAGCTAAGTTTAAAAATCACTGCTGTGCTTGAAAGTGTAGAGGAAGAGTTTTATTCTGGGTCTCATGTAAGGGCAAAAAGACACACGTGGTATCTCATGAAAAGAACTTGGGTTGTCTATTTTGCTTTTTATTTGTCTTCAGCTTGGCCTTAATTTGTTTTTTCCTACCAAAAGTTACTATTGATTTTCTTAAACAGAATTCACTACATGGTTACCTGGCACTAACCTAATATTTGAAAAGTCATTAATCTTACCATTTTTTAACTTATTTTATTAGAATTTTTCTTTACTGTTTAGCCCACTTTCTAGTTTACCAAACTATAGCATAAAGAAAAATAAAGTAGATATTTTTCTTACTAAATAATGACAGATACATGCTGTTGTGGAAAAGTGGAAACTAAAAAATACCCGTAAGTCAAACATCTCAGAGGTAACTATAGTTCACATAAACATAGGTTTAAAAATGTAGCCATTTCTCATCCTCTCTGGAGTCTTACTTGTGTGTCTCTTCCTTCTAATATTAGAGAGAAACATACAATCTATATATAGTCCAACTTTCCTGAAGTTCCTGGTAAGTTTAATGTACCTTGTAGACATTTAATATACAACTGCATAGCACAAAGGGTCAATTCCTTGTGCCTAAGTAAAATGTACTGGGAAACTGCCCTCTCACAATACATTACCAGGAAATATCACTTTAACAACTGCGGAAGGGTGTGAGGCCACGGCTATTTTGCACTTCTGTTCTGAACCCACCCAGTTTCTGAGTCACTGAACTCTCTCTTTATCAGCCTCCTCACCTTCTAAGAGACCCCGCTTCTGACTTTGTCTTCACCCTTGCCTCCTCCCTGATGCTGACCTCACCCTATCCTGTACGTTCACCAGCTGATGACCAAACTGCATTTCAGGACAAGAAGAAAGAAGAGAAGTGGCCTGGGTTGAACAGGAATTTAAATGTACAGCATAGCTCTTGAGCTGGACTGATGAAGAAAAAAAAGGGAAGGAGCACTGCCGGCACGAATGAAAGAGACATCATTGCTATAATTCTTTAATAGGATAATCAGGGACTATTGTGGACAACTTTATGCCAACAAATTTAACAACTTAGATGATATGGACAAATTCCTTGAAAAATACAACTTGGGAAATGTATAAAAAAGGAAAAATTACTTGGGATATGAGTCACCCCAGTCAAGGTTGCATAGCTTAGAAATAAGACCAACAGCTTCCGGGGAAAGTATGAAGAGACCAAAGAATGACTCTAAATAGAAAAGAAAAGTCTCATTTCTTAAAACTGCTTTTGGTGTAGTTTCCAGAATCAACAGAACATAGGCTGTTGACTTTGTTAAATATTTTAGATTTGGGAAGGGTATGTCTTTGATTAGAGCAAATCAGAGGATGATGCAACTGACCTCGTGCTTCTCTTTTATGATGACTAAAAATGGTTTATTTTAATAATATGTGAAGGTTAGTTCGAAGGGTCAGTGTAGATGGAGGTAAGCAGACACTCCTCGTGCTCTAAAGTGTGGAAATGCCTCACAGCCTTAAATCCAGCAAATTCTAATAGTCATAACTCTCTCTGCCCCGCAAAAAAAAAATTGCATAAAGTATTTACATATTTTATGTTATTTATAATAATTTTCCCCAATCAAGCACATTTAAACAAGTATTGGGGAGTTTTATGGCAGTTTCTTATAAACTCAAGCTTTTGTTGATTCCCTTTTCACCCTCCCATTATTCAGCCTGTTTCCATATATCTAGGTTTAAGTATTTCTGCTATACTAGAACATCTTTATTTCAATGACTATGAAATGCCTTAGATTGCCTTCCTTCTCTCTTTATCCAAGGCCTATGCATCCTTGGTAAATGTATAGCATCTGCTTTTGTCTCCATAATCTTGGTAACTGTTGTCAAATAAATAATGTTGGCTATGATCATTAGCATAGAGTTTGGCAGCATGAATGAGGACGCATCACCCATTTTGTAGACTAAATATGGGCATACAATGAAGATAATTTAATTTGTAATGGTTCCACAATGGATCAGGACCCAACTTTTATAATAAACTCACGTTTTAAGAAGTTATTTTGCTGGGCAATGCACTCTTTTTAACCTTCCCCTTGATATGCATTCAGTTCCCAAATCTGGGGTTTATTTTGGCTCCTGTAACTCCTTTCCTTGGAGCTTTTACTTAGATTTGACAATCCCAAGCTCTGTCCTAGGATGTGTCCTCTGTGCTGCCTTGAAATTTCTTCTCCAGAGGAGAAGTCATGATGGTGAGGATGGGTAGTGTTTTGGGGAAATCACAAATTCGGGGAAAGAATGAGTCGTCTTCTTCTAGTTCTTGGAGGATCACTTGTATCCGTAAGTGAGGGAATCATATAATTTATCATCCAAATTGGCATATTTAAAAATTTTGATTTTGAAACCATTTCAAACTCATAGAAAAGTTGCAGGTACTGTACAAAGAACTTTCCCCCCCCCCACCCCCGAAACCATTTAAGGGTAAATTATTGACCCGATGCTGCCCTATCACTCCTGAATATGTTACCATGCATTTCCTACAAACAAGGACATTCTCCTACATAACCACAATAGAACCATCAAAATCAGGAAATTAACAATGACACATTACCCCATCTAGCCTTCAGACCCCATTCAGATTTCACCAGTTGTCTCAATAATGTCTTTTATAGCAGAAGGGTCCAGTTCAGAATCACACATTGCATTTAGTTATTATATATCCTTAGTTACCTGCAATCTGAAAGAGTTCCTGGGGTTCTCCTTGCCCTTCGTGGTCCTGACACTTTTGAAGAAATCTTCAAGTAGAGGTGTAATGGTCTGATGTTCTCTCAGGATTAGATGCAGGAAAGGCATCTTTGGTAGGAGTATCAAGAAGAGATCTGTGTTGTCCTTGCATCCCATATGGTCGCACATCATTTTGACTAGTGATAGTAACTTTGATCATCTCATTGACATGATGTCTACCAGCCTTTGCCACTGTAAAGATACTTTTTTCCCTTTTTAAATAAATACAACTTTTGAGGGGCAGTTTTGGCTGTGTTAATATACCGTATCTCATCAAATTTTCATCAGACTTACCTGGTTCCAGTTGATGGCTTTCAGACTGAATTGTACCGACACTAGAGGGAAAAGAAGAGAAGAGAAAGAGGAAAATGAGCTAAAATAGAGTGACAAATGCTCAAAGGCATAGGCAGAAACTATCATAGACAAATAGATATATGGTTACTGTGGTGCACCTCCTCTGAAATGACTCCTGATGAGCACCTCCTGATATTCTCACTCCTGTGTGATGAATAAGAAAGTCAGGATTCCTGCCTCTGCCATTAACAGCCAAGCAGAGGAGGGAGACAAGTAGACAAGACCTTATAGCACAGTATGAGAAGTGCTTTAATAGTGAAAATTTAAGGCAATATGGACAGCCTGCTATGAAAGCAGCACACACTTTAAGTTTGTGAGTAGGTGGTTAGAAGAGCTTCTGGAAGAAAGTTATCCCTCAGTTGAGACCAATTCAAGAAATCTGTTAGTCAAAGCAAGTAACACTAGCTGCTATAACAAACAAGCTCTAAAACTCAGAAACTTAGCACATTAGATTTTTTTTTCTTGTTTTCAGTCAAATATGGGTCAGTGGAGTGGTTGAGGTGGTGAGTTGGCTGGAAGTGGTGAAGGTAACTCCACTTACCAGAGTCATTTAGGGATCTGGGTTCCTTCCATCTTGTAGGTCCACTGTACTCTAGAGCATCCACTGGACCCTGTGCACTGGGTTGGCCAGTGATGGAAGAGAGAGCACAGGAGACCTCCCAGAAGGTTTTAGGATTGAACTTGAGAGTAGGGACATCACTTGCATCCACATCCCATTTGCCAGAATGCAATCATACCACCTTGCCTAACCACAGGGGAGGTGGAAATGTCTTCTCTCTGTATACCTAGGGGGGAAAGGAAACGTTTTGGTGAAAACATTGCATTGCATGTCCCTGCCACCAAATTAAAAAACTAGCTGTTGAACTGAAGGAAAAAAGTTTCTCTGAAGCCTCCTAGGATGTTTCTGTCTACTGTTGTGGGGTATGTTAAAAACAACTATTCTCACTATCCACACTCTGTCCAATTCTAGCTCAATTCAGCGTCCATCCATGCAGACTGAAGTGGTCAAGTCATTTCAGTCTATTCTCAGGCAGGCCCTCACCTTTCCACGCTACAGACATTCTCCTCCCTGGGGCTTCCTAACTCAGTTTCCTTCTATCCAGTGTAGAACAAACCAAACTGTATCTGAACTCTCTCTGTAGACATGTGTGATTTGATCTCAAATCTGGACACTGTGTTCTCTTTGGTCTTCTGTGCCCTTCTTGCTCAAGACAGTAGTTTTGACCCTGTGCAAAGAAGCTGGGGCTCCTCTGACCCCTTGGGAGCTGGATGCCAGAAAAGCTCAGCTGGTTTAGAGCCTAGCTGAGAACATCAGAAGCAAGACAGACAGATCTGAGTGCTTGTTTCCTCGATTATCATCCTATTGTAGCTAGGACAGAGAGAGAAAAGTGCTATGGCAATTAACCTGGGACTAAATGGCTCGGCCAATCCCAGCATGGCCCCTGTGCTGCTGAGGTCGTTTTCATTTCCCTTTTATTTTGACAAGCATATTAATCAGCAGAGGTAAGTGGCATTATTAAAGCAGTGGCATGTGCCAGCACTCCCCACCCCCATCCTGCCACATTCAGTCTCAATTGGCAGTATTTCCCAAAGCCAGTGCACATGAGCAAGCAGCACCTGCCCAGCTCGTCAGGTGTAATTACCCTTTTGGTCTTGTCAAATAGCCCAATACACACACCTGTGCATGCGTGTGCCTGTCAGAGGATGGCTGCAGGGGTGAGGGGTCGACTTCTCCACTGCACGCTGAATGAGTCTGGAGCAGGCTCACTATAGCTGCTCCTTTCCTGTATTTGTTCAGCCACGTTGGAGTCCAGTCTTTACGTCAGAGAGAAAATATTTTAAATACCATTGACTTCCAAGCCTCAGGCAGTCAACCTGTTCATGGATAAATTATGTGGATATTTAAGTTTGGAAGTTTCAGGCAAGGAGAGAACGAACTGAGCCAACTAACTCATGAGATCAAAAGAGCAATCTAGTAGGGCCGGCTGTAGCCCAGTGGATAGGGCGCCGGCACACCACATGGGAGGCCCTGGGTTCTGTTCCCAGGGACCTCTCCAAGTGGGCAGACCGCCTGAGAAGGCAAAGCCGCCGTGGACAGGGCAAAAAGCTGCCACGGGCAGGGCAAAGCCACCATGGGCAGGGCGAGCCACCTGTGAACGGAGCAAAGTCACCTACAAACGGAGCAAAAGCTTCCTGGGAACGGAAGCAGAGCCGCCCACAAGCGGGGCAAGCTGCCTCTGCAGTGAGCTGACTCGGTGTGTCGCTGCAGCAGGGGGAGACAAAGCAGACATAGAAGAACACACACACACACACAAAATGAACACACAGCAAGAGCAAGCAGAAAGAGGAGGGATATGTAACAAAAAAAAAAAAGAGCAATCTAGCAAAAGGAACAAATAGAGAATCTGCTGTGGCCAAGACATTAAGCATAATCATAGGGCACTGTTTTCCTTACTCTGTATACTTTATGTTCAACCACTGAAGGCACCAAAGCTTCCAAATTGGCCACCACCAGTTCATTATGAGCTAGTTTTTTACTTATACTGGGCACCAGTCATGTGCTGGTCCAGGGGCAACAAACTCACTTCAAATGATACTCATGGTTACAAAACATGCCAATGGACAGGAAGTGATAGCCTAGGCAAAGGAGAAGATTAAACCATTAGAAACCATCAATGAAGAAGACCAGACCTGAGACATACCAAAGACTTTTTTAAAAAAGGAAAACATGGACAAGGAATAAAGGAAATTGGGAAAATGACAGATAAACACAAAGAAAACATCAATAAAGAAAGGAAAATTATGAAAAGGAAACACAGCTGAAGACCACGATAACAGAAATTTAAAACTCCCTAGAGCAGTTCAACAGGAGGTTGGAGCTGGCAGAAGAAAGAATTGGAGAACTTGAAGATAAGACAGTTAATATCATTCAGTCTGAGTAACAGAAAGAAGAAGGAAAAGTGAACAGAGCCCAAGAAACCTATGGGACACCATCAAGTGTACCAATATATGCATTGTGGGAGTTCTAGAAGTTGAAGAAAGAGGAAAAGGGGCAGAGAGACTATTCAAAGAAATAATGGCTGAAAACTTCCCATATATAGATTCACTCCCAACATGTTTAACAAATGCCAAACAGGATAAATCCAAATAGACCCAGGCCATGGGCATATTTTAATCAAGCTGTCAATTGCCTAAGACAAAAAAAAAA
>PVKH010023054.1:0-13950 GCA_004027955.1 Chaetophractus vellerosus
CCTTCATCAGTCTTTCATCGGAGCCCCTGGCTTGCAGCCTGCCGGCGGAACCTGGACTTGTGTATCCCCACGGTCACGTGAGAGACTCTTATAAAATCTTATATTTTTAACAGATATCTCGTGTTGATTCTGTTTCCCAAGAGAACACTGACTAGAACAATTATTAAAAGAAAGTTCCCAGGAGAATATAAACTTGTCTCTGGGTCACAGCCTGGTGTTAGCCTTCCAGAAACTTTACAAGACCTTCTGGAAAAATCAGTGGACAAGATCATGCGCAAGTCTTGGAAGATAACAGGGCTCATCAGAATCAGGGAATCTGGCAGAGGTGTAGTGTAAAACAGGTACTGGCCGTCCAATAAAGGTATGGTCAGAAGCAGACTGTTCTGTATTTTCTGCTTTTGTGCCAATTGAGGGGTCTGTGTTGTAGCTTGGATAAATTCTCAGTTCTTCAACTGACTTGGGATTTTGCTTTCTTGGACAGGTTGCCATGTCCACCTGCATTACAGCTCCTACAATTTTACTGATGCTGTCTCCTCTGTTGCTCACCCTGTCCCTCTGGGTTTGTGCCTTAAAAACCCTTTGCCAGGGAGTAGATGTGGCTCAAGTGGTTGAGCTCCCACCTCCCACAAGGGAGGTTCCGGGTGTTCCCGGTGCCTCCTGAAAAAAAAAAAAAAAAAAAACAACAAGCAAAACAACAACTCAGGGAGGCTGATGTGGCTCAGTGGTTGAGTGATGGTTTCCCAAGCACGAGGTCCCAGGTTGAATCCTGGGCCCCCAGTACCTCAAAACAAAACAAAACAAAACAAAACACACACACATACACAAAACCCTTTGCCATAGTTTTAGCAGAGTTCAAGAGGGAGCAAAATTTGTTATTTTAACTCAAAATTCCCATTATATTTTCTACATGGTCACTCTTCACATATATAGAAGCCTATTGTTCTATGTGCCAGTCATCTTACTTTTCTTATTGCTTTTAATAGTTTTTCAGTCAAGTTTCTTAAGTTTTCTAAGTATATAATGAGATCAACTGCATAAGATAATTGTGCCTACATCTTGCCAATATTTACATGTTTTATTTGGCCAGTACTTTTAGGAGAAGTTAAATAATAGCAGTAATAGTGAGCAGCTTTGTTTTGTTCCTCCTGAAAACAAAAGGGAATGCACGAGAAAAGCCTATGCCTTACTGCCTAAGGGTTGAGATCAGTGTGGCCCCCCCTTCCTAATCCTTTCCACCAACCCCTGTGAACCTCTTTCAATATGGATGTAGAAAGCCTGAATACGATGTCTGTGGATGCTGTGAAGGATATAAAATCCAGTGTTAATGAGAATTATAAATATTGCTTGGTACTTGTATTTTCTCTTTTTGTCTTAATACTGTCATGGGAGGTTTGTCATACAACAGTATCTAACGTATGTTTGTTTTCTATTTTACTAAATCTACTCTTATCTTTGTCTTTAGTATTTCCTTTCTTCAGGTTGATTTATCTATTCTGACTTCTTGAGATGTTTATATAACTAAATAATTTGAAGTTTTTCTTCTTTTCTAATATAAGCCTTGAAGGTTACCAATTTCCCCTAGGTAGCCTTTATTTGCATCCCACAAATTTCAATATATGTAGTATTTTTATGAACATTCAGTTTAAAATGTCTTCTACTCTCTATTATGATTTTTCATTGATCACTGGTGATTTATTTACAGGTGTATTTTTTAAGTTTCAAACATATAGCCCTTGCATTTACTTAATCTTTTACCCCAAACGTCTATATCCCTAAACAGTACTGAAAACACAGCATTAGCAAATATATTTTTAAACATTACACAAATGGTATCATACTACATTTATTCTTCACGTTTTTTTAACTCTATTTTTCATTTATGACATTCAATCTTGTTGACACTTGTTGCTCTAGTTTTCACTGCTGTATAGTAGTCTTTTATAGGAATATAACACAACTGAAACATGCCTGATTATGGACATTTAGAAATTGTTTCCAATGTCACCATGTGAACCCAAAACTGGAAGAAACATTCTTATTTTTCTACATGTTTCCTTGTGTACATGCATAAGGTTTCTCTAAGGTATTTAGTTGGGTGTAGAACTGCATATTCAACTTAGCTTTTACAAAATTTTTTACAAAATTGTTCTCTAAAATGGTTGTGCAAACCATTAAACTAATTACCCTTTCAGCAACAACATATTGGAGTTTTCTTCCTTTTGTGTCATATCTTTGCCAATATTCTATGCCCCTGTATCCACTGATTTGGTGTCCACTGATTCAGTTACCCACAGTTAACCAGGGGGAAAAAAAATGAAAAAAAAAAATTGGAAAATTTCAGAAAACAGAAAACTAACCGGTTCATAACTTTCAAACTGCCCACCAAGGGAGTATAGACTGTAACATGACAAAGCCCACCAGTCCCAGTACATGACATCTCCATTTCTCCCCATACCCATGCTCCCATGCAAAACTTTCCTCCACTGCTTCCAGTATTTTCACTCATTACATTCATTGTAGCATTATCACAGTGCCTTCATTTAAGAAAGTTCTTATTTACTGTAATAATGGCCCCAAAGCACAAGAGCATTGCTGCTGGTAGTGCTTTTAAGCCAAAGAGAATCTGTGATGTGCTTCCCATTACTGAAAAAGTAAAAATTCACAGTATGACTGAAAAAGAAAAAAATCATATGCAAAGACTGCCAGATTGTATGGCAAGAGCAAATCTTTGATTTGTAAAGTGATGAAGCATAAAGACAAAACTTGTGCTAGTTTTTCTGTTGCACTTCCAACTGCAAAAGTAACTGCTACTGTGCATGATAGGGTGTTGCTGTTGCTAATATCCACAGTTTTAGCCATTCACAGTAGGTCTTGGAACGTGGGTTCCTACTGTATTGTGTATACTAATGCCTTTTCAATAGTAGTATACAAAAAAAACCCCAAAAAAAAACCTACTTCAACCAATCTATGTCTCAGTCTTTTAGGGTAATTCATTATTATAATGTTCAAAAAACAAACAACAGAAAATCCATTGTTTACTGATATATATATGTGATAAAACTACATGGTAAAAGGAAAGGCATGATAAAATACAAACATAAGAATTATGTTTACCTCTTGGGAGAGGAAAGGTAATGTGGAAGAAAAGTAGATGGAACAATATTAGTTTATGCATTTTTAAGTTGGGTGGTGAATTCACAGGTGTTTATTACCCATTATAACATATATTACACACAATCTTATATTAAAAAGTATGTGCAAACACACCCCACTGTGTACTCAGTCTCATGTGACAAATAACACACTTATAAATGGAAGCAATAATGTCTGCCTTACATATCTCTTGGTAGATTTTGAATGAATCAGGACTGAATAAATTAGGAAGGAGAAAAAAAAATCAAGAGAAAGAGAAAAAGAATGAAGTATGGAAGGAAAGGAGGGAGAGAAGAAAGGGTATTAAGGAAAAAGGGACAAGGAAGGAAGGGAAAGGAGAAGGAAAGGGAAGAGAAGGAAGTAGAGAAAGAGAGGGGGAAAGAAGGAACTTTTTCTGCTCCTGGGTCATAAAGATAATCACCTATATTCTCTTCTTAAAGTTTTGCTTTTCATATTTAGGATTTAATCTAACTGGAATTAACTTTTGGGTATAGTAAAAAGAAGGGAATCCAAATTTCTACCAAAATGGATAATTAACTGCCCTATTATCTCTCATTGAATAATGAGTTCATCCTTTGTAATGCTACCTTTATCATATATCACATTTCCACATCCATATGTATTGGTCTCTTTTTAGACTCTCCATCTGTACCACTGGTCTATTTGTTTATCTTCCACCTATATCTCAGTATTATACAAAATAAATTTATATTTTAAAAAATACAGGGGATGAGCCTGGTGGTTGTGGGGGGGGGGGGGTCAGGAAAAGCATGAGCCTTACATTTTATTTTATACTCTTGATTAATATTTTAATTTTTTACCATAGCTTATATAGTTTTTTTTAATAATAATTTTTTAAAAGTTAAAAACAGATTTGTTTTTAAGGGCTAAAAATTAGATTCAAGTCACAAAATTTATTTATCTATTTTTTAATCATCTGCTTAAGTCTAGGTCCCCTGAGGAGCTACATGATATTTGGCCAGACACTTAACTCTAAACATAATACTTGGCATATTTTAAAATAAATATTCAAAAACACGAGTGCCCTTTCTAGTTAATAAAAGTGCTTTTTACTTTAGAAAACATTTTAAATTTCATTTATCTGCTATCATTTGATCTTCATTATGATCCTATGCTGTAAATAAAAACTAATGTTCAACAATATTTACATCCCATAGAGGAGGAAAATAAGGCCAAGAAGGGTCTTTAATGTGGTATCTTGAATACATTAACTTTCATTATTAACTAATATTTCAAAAAAGAATCCAATATTCATTATTAATAAGGCCCAGAATTCACTTACCTGGTATGTCCTAAAGATTCCCGCCATATTGGCAACATTACAACTGGTTTAACTGCACACTCCAATATAGCTAAGGCCAATGCAAATTCTCTGGGTTTGCTACACATCTGAACTGCCTTGATCCAATTTGCCCTAAATATCAGAAGAAAATAAAGAAATAAATACACTTCGTTAATCTCAACTTAAAAGCATAATAGTTTTAATTTATGAGAACTTCATCTTATAGTGCATACATTTCTAGGCTAAACAGATATAAATATACTGCTATGGGAAGTTTCTACAAAATCAGAGATTTTGAACTTTGGAAGGAAACCTAGAGGCCAATTAATCCTACAACTCCTTCAACCTTCTACAATGTCCTCAATCTTTCTCTGGCTTCCACTTGATTCCAGGGATAGACTCTGCTTCCTAGAAATAAAATGCTAATGCTGGTTCATTATTTTAAAAACACTAGCATCACTGACCTCCTCCCTGTTTGCTGACCAAACTGTCTTCATTCAATTCACTGGCAATGACATTTTAAAGTGCACTACTCTATTAATAGTTTTATATACATTTAGTATATTTACAATAGTAAATTAATCTTAGTTTTCCTTTACCTGTGTGAAGCCCAATTGGGATGAAGAAAGGATGAAGGGATGTTGTTTTCTAATTGGGTGATAGTCAGTCTCAGAGTAGAAATGGTAAGAACTTTGGACCCATGAACAGAACCATTCCATTTGAATTCTCCTGCTGGAGTCAGACAGAATTTATGTGCAAGATGCCTTCTCTTGTCATGATCTTCTCTGTGCTGGTGCTTATTCAAAGCAAATGAATTGGTGGAGTACTGATTGTGGTAGACACGATACTTCCCTTCTTGACCCAATTTAAAATAATTGTTAATATTTCCTTTCATGACCACTTCCTTTTTGGTGCTCAACCGTGAAATTTCTCCTTGAGAATTAACTACCAAAACCTGACCAAGAAAATAAAAAGACTCCATTATTCATATAAAAAATGTAAATCTGTCAGATCAACTATCTTTGAACAATTTGTAATTAATCATTCAAAATAAAGTCTACAAGCTACATTATGACTGTTAAAGCTTGAAAGTTAATTATTTATAATTAAGTAACAAAGATATGCCTATAAAAGAAAAAAACCTAAATTTGTAAAGTACCTGTTATATGTCACACACTATTAAGTATTTTCACATATCTCAAACATACACAAGAAACTATATGTGTAAATCATTCACCTATTATTTCAAGCTTGTAACATATTCTTTTGGGGAAAAGAGAAGGTATTACCTGGACTATCCTCCAAAAAAATTTTTTTTTCTTCTGCTCCTTTTATTTTTCCAGCTTTAGTATAAAAGCCCATGGATACTTTAAAAGAGTGTTTCCAAACAAATGTTCCTAACAGTCTTATTCAGCTTTTAAAAAAATGAAATAGGGGAACCGGCTGTAGCTCAATTGGTAGGGCTCCAGTTTACCACATGGGAGGCCCCGGGTTCAGTTCCCGGGGCCTCCTCGAGTGGGCAGACCGCCGCTGGCAGGGCAAGCCGCCGCACAGTGAGCTGACTTGGCGGGTCGCCGCAGTGGGGTGAGACAAGCAGACACAGAAGAACACAAAAATGAACACAGCAAGAACAAGCAGAAAGGGGGGATATATAATAAATAAATAATAAATCTTTTTAAAAAATGAAATAAAACATAACAGACTAGACTACAGGAGAAAATATCAGAGTGCTTCTCACATAGTAAAGTTAAATACATTTCAGGAAACTTTTGAATGTGTGTGTGTACAGGTCACTATGAAAAATATATTTCTTACTAAGGGTCACAGTCAAAAAGAAGTTTTTGAAAACCAAAATATATATATATATATATATATGTTGTGTATTATTGTACATTTACTCTGCAAATAATCCCCAAGTCTGGGAAACACAGATGTGGCTCTAGTTCTGATACTATGACTAGCTGGGGGCAGATACTGAGTCCTAACTTCAATCCTGTTGTCCATAATCAGATCTGAGAAGCAGTACTATTCTCTGCTGTACTCTGCTTTGAAGGGGTAAGCCCCACCCATTAGCTGCAGGTTTTACTGAATTGTTCATAGCTAGAACGAGCATTAAATCACCTACAGTCCTTTGATAAAGCCCATAAATAGCCCACTCATTAGTATATACAAAAAAGAAGCTTCTATCTCTTTAGAATAAAAGTGGTCATGTAGTGAGAAAGTATACCATCCATTTATAACATTTCTATGCATGAAATTTGGGTACACAACTACACTTATCATGATATAAACTTAACATTTTAATATTTGTTACCCACTACTCTCTTACAAGCAGGGAAAATACAATTCAATAGTAAGTTTACAAACTTCCTGCCCTTGTTTTTAAGTAATGGTAATTAAAATTATTTCACATTCCAGAGATTTTTTTTTAAAACAGAAGAACATACCTCTTTGCCTTCCTTAAATAATTTATTTGCTTCATGGGCTGCGGCTGCCACTTGCTGGCTCTTCAGCTGACTAAGTTTGCTATCGGGATTCCGTAACCTTGTGATAATTCGAGTTGAACCAGATGTGCCTCTTCCAGCTCCAGGAGACTCACTTCTTTCCCCATTAGACTTCTCTGATTTGAAATCACCTGTTACCAAATGAAAAAACCACAAAGTAATTCCTGACAGGAGGCAGCATATATATAACAATAATACCTAGTTTATCTAAGACTCCTATCTGGTACACATTTACGATCCAGAAAGTAAACAGAAAATCCTTGAATGGCCAAGCAAATGTCATTAATACTTAAGTGTTTACTTAAAACAAAGTATGTCAGAACTTTACTGTGAGTCATTTATTATTTTACAGAAAATTCAAACATCCTAGGTTATCTAGTTTCAAAGCTCATATATTAGGAAAATGGGAGAGGCTGCTAAAAATTCACAAGTAACAAAGATAGTGACTCAAAATGTGCACTAATAAAAATGGTGCCTTACATATTCCATATAGACTTCCGTAAAAAAAAATAATAAAGAAAGGGATATAATTTTAGAAAGATTTCCATTTGACATTCTGATACTTTTCAGTTTATAAACACAACTTTTAAACATTTTCCTTAAAGGAATCTAGATAAATATCTGTGTATGCTTATTAATGTAAAAATCAACTAAACCTATTTTTTAAATCAAATAAACGAATACCTCTTACATTTTCATTGTCTCTTAATTTTAAAAAGTGGCAATGATTATGCCAGGGCTGCAGATTAAGTATCCTGTCCCTTTGTCCCAGCTTGAGCACTCCATTGGCTGCCACACTGACTGTCCCAGGACTGGCCCAAGTCATTCAACATAGACCAAGATGGAGAAAGGGTCTTTGCTTTTTGTATTAGTGAGCAGGAAGAGTGTAAATTAGAGGGTTGGCTACTATAAATCCCACAAAATGGGGAAAACCTTAATTATAGGAAACTATAAACCTATCACAGAGAGAAAAAGATTATGAGAAGGGAGAAGTAAGAGAAAGAGTCAAGGATAACCTCAACTGGTTTCCTGAATCCAATAATGTGCCAGAGGCTGTCACTACCTCTGGACTTCTCAACTGTATGAGCCAGCCAATAAAATATATATACATATTTTAAAGCAAATTTGAGTTGGATTTCTGTCACTTGCAAACAAATTCTAAATAATCCAGTAGACTCTTGTAAGGTTTTGACCCCCAAAATAGGGCACTGACTAATTCACAATGGGTTGGTAATACTTATTTTGCCAATCAGGCTGGGAAGCTAGTAACTTTCAATGTTGTGGTAGCAAAGCAATGGTCAGACTGTCAACAATTTTCTATTGGGACTTAGATCAGAAGTCTACCCATGCTGGATGGGGTTTTAGATAGACTGACACAGTAAAATGCCAAAATGTTGAACTATGGTGGCTACTTCTTGGGGTCATTTATAAAATGCTACAATAGAGACTTTATAGGCATCATTGGTCTAGGTTGGACTTCCTGAAAGCAGAAAGGGAGTGGAACAGAGCTTTATAAAAGCAGCCCCTCGATTTAGAGTCAACAATCCAATATTGCTGAGTCAATCCTTTGACCCTTGCTAAACTTAGTGCAAATAAGACCCAGGAGGCAGAAAAGGTCCTCTCCCCTGGGGATTAGTTATGAGGACAGAGTAAGGGAACAGGCTGAGAGTGGAGGTCCTTGTCAAAATCCTCTGCCCAAAGGCCACAATTCCTCTTATTATAAAATCACTGCAATGCAGCCTGGAGGCTGAGTACAGATCTGCTTTACCCTACCCCCTACAGCTCATTATTAAATGATGCCAGGAGGCAGAAGCCTAGACAGATCCTGTTGAACTGAGGGCTAGAGCTAATTGGCTTGCTAAGCAGACAAATTGGTGGATGGAGGAACTTCACCTTCAAAGACCCTGACCTAAGTTTCTGGGCATTTAGGTACTAGCTGGATACGTACAAATCTACAAAGTGCTATTACCAGGAAAAAATTCCAAACCTACCAAACTGGGACATATGATTGTTCAATCCTAAAGCAAATCCCTGGCAACCTCTTCAGCCTCAATCCTAAAGCAAATCCCTGGTCAACCTCTTCAGCCAGCAGGAAATAGACTGCTAAAGCACAATGGTCTCCAGAAGGGGAATCTTCCCATGTTCTTCCTGCCTGTCATCCACAGCCATCCTCTCAGATTGGTCAAAGAACATCTTCCACTACCAGGATACTGAGTGTCACAGGTGGCTAAATTTACCATTTGGCTCATGGATTGGGAGACCAACATGAGCTGCATCTGGACCTGATCGAGAGTAATGCATAACATGCAGAATTCGCAACTTGACTCTAGCTGCAATAACCAGATAAAATTTTGGGAAAGAGGTTTTTGGAAAAGTTTTCAATTGTGAATGAGATTTCTGCATTATGTTAGGCAGAAGAAGCATTTTGAAATGTACGTATGGGAACAAATATGAGTATACAGGTAAGTGCTGAGCTACTTAAAGGTCACATTGTGGATATTTACGGTTTTCTGTCTTTGTAACATCCTTCTTTTTTGGAAAACCACTCCTATCCCCACTCCAATCACAACCTTTTGCTGGAGCTATCAATCATAATACCTTGCCTGCCCTGGCCACAGGGATGGGAACAATATGATCCAAGATAGGCCACTCAAATTCCTTCCTCAAGGACTTTTGATTTGGAGCAGGAGTAGGGGCCTTGCCTTTGGGTCACAGACCTTGGAAAGATTATGAATACAAACTGCTGATGTCATCTTCCCTGCCACTTGGAAAAAGCCTGTCTGTATTAGGAGAGAACGAAATTAACATACAAACACATGCAAATTTAAAAGGTAAGAGAAAGACAGGCAGACAGAAAGATTTTTGATACCTGGTCCAGTTGTGCCTTAAAATGTCTTGGACTTCCAATTATATAAGCTAATAAATTCTCCCTTTCACTTAAGCTAATTTAAACTGGTTTGGGCACTTGCTGTTGAAAAAGCTCTAGTTAAAACAGATCTCTACTTCTTACCATATGCAAAATTATACTCCAAATGTACTAAAAACAAGTTATGTAAGTCTTATGAGAAATTATGGTAAATTATTTTTATATTCTTGGCATAGGAATGGTCTTCCTTAGTAAGAAATAAAATCCAGAAACTCCAAAGAACAAAAGACATAAATTTAACTATAAAAAATGTAAAAGTTTCTGTATAAGACAATATAAAGTGTGAAAAAAACTCAATGACTATATGAATAAATATGTAAAATTAATAGCCATGACGGACAAAGCATTCCTCCAACTCAAAAAGAAAAATTAATAGCAGAAAATGAGCAAAAGACATGAAAAAGCAATTCACAGAAAGTTCAATCAAGGTATGAAAAGCAGCTCAACCACATTAGTAAGGAAGGAAATGCAAGATTTTAAATGAAATGCTTTTCGCCATTAGCCAAAATGTAAGAGATTGGTGATGGTGAATTTAGATGAGGATATGGGGAAATAAGTAGGTAAATTATTGCTATAAATCCCTTTCATACAATTTAGCAGAAGCCATCAATATTTCAAAATGTACCTACCATTTGGAACTTAGCAATTCCACTTCCTGTTTCTATCCTGCCAAAAATACTTACAAGTACAGAAAGATGTATATATGTTGAGGATGTTATAAAGCACCATTATTTGTAATAATGAAAAAAACCTTTAACAGTCCATCATTAACAGAAAAATAGCAAATGAATTATGGTTCATTCATACTGTGGAATACCACGCAGCAGTTAAAACGAATGAATTCCATTTATAATATGAAAAGACCCCCTACATATACTACTGAGTGAAAAAAGCAAGAGGCAGAACAATACTTGCAGAATGATCCCATTTATGGAAAAATTTTTTATAAATATTCATACTTGAATATAACTAACTGCATGGAGAAAGAACTAAAATGTTACACACCAAACTCTGATGGTGATTATCTTTGGGGAGGGGATTTGAAAAGGGACCTCTATTTTTAGCTCTGTATTTGTATTTTTTTAAACAAAATAATGAGTGCAAGTGCTATTTGTACTTTTTAAAAAAAAAGATAAAATAGATTAAAAAAGAAAAGAAAATCTAATTCTCCCCACCCCCACACCAAACTTTAATAAAAAATAATAATAAATTAAAAGTATGAAAAAGCTCTCTTTAATGTATGAAGTGTATTCTTACCTATCTCTTCTTGAATAGAGACAGGTGTATGGGATTCTCTTTCTCCATTTTCAGGGTCATCAGCTGCCTTAACATATTCACTCTGGGAAGAATTTAGTTCACTGCTGCTGTTACTGTTTTCCAGATTAGGCTGGATGGAGGTAGTAGTAGCACTAGTTTTACTGCTGTCACTTGTCTTGTTAGGGTCTTCTAGAAAAACAGAATACCTGATTTTTAAATTGGAAATCACATTAAAAAAACAAAAAACAAAAAACTAATTGTCAGGAAAGATGTTTAACTGTTTTAGGGTTTCATTAAAAAACAATATATTTTTTAAAAAGCTAATCATGTATAAATAATTTAATATATGAAATTAAATTTGCTACCAACATTATATCAGTTATTTTTTAAGTCTCCCAGTCAATTAACTTGCTGACTCATCATCATAGTCTATAGAGTACAAGGCAGACAATCTTTCAATCTTTCAGATACCCTAGAGCAGGGGAAAAAACAAAACAAAACAAAACAAAAAACAGTGACACAACTACCTCACAAAACTTAGGGTACACCAGATACGGCAGAAATGGTTTTGTTGAGATAAAATCCAAAAGCCTGAATAGTTTATATTCTCCCTTTCAAAAGTATTCAAAAACTATTAGAAACAGAATTAAATAGGATTATTAACCTTTAAGGTTTTCTACCTAAATTCTATGCCCCAAATTAAAATGGTAACACCTAAAAGTGATTAACTTTTAAGAAAATACAGTATTATCACTAAGAACATAGTTCCTAAAAGCATATAAAAATTAACACTGCCATAAACTAAAAGCCTAAGTCTTTCCATAGTAATTCAAAATTAAGGGACTACCTCTGCATATCATTTTTGCCACTAATATGATACTCTTTAAACCAACAATCTAAAGAGTTGTTGACATTATATTATAAAACCGATCCCTAATGTATAATAAGCTCCTGAAAAATTTTTTGAGGGAGAAAAACATAACCTAATAGAAAAACAGGAAAATATATGAACAGACAAGTCATAAAATAAATAAAAATGGTCTTTAAACGTGGAAGCATGCTTACTTCATGCAAATTAAAGATATACAAAATAAAAGTATATGCAGAAACTACTGTCAGCTATCAGACTGGCAAAAATACATTCAGGTGGAGAAGCAGTGAGTTAATAGGCACTCCTACATATTGCTGGTGGGATTGCAAAATGGAAAAATGCAGGCAAAAGGGAACTGACAATATCTAGACAAATTACATATGCATTTATCATTAACCTAGTAATCCTACATCCAGAAATCTATCTCAGATCATTCTGACAAGGGGGATGGATGTGGCTCAAATGGTTGGGCATCCATCTCCCATATGGAGGGACCTGGGTCCAATCCACGGGACCTCCAGGTAAAGGCTAAACAAAACAAAACAAAACAAAACAAAACAAAACAAAAAAAACGAGATCACACTGACAAAATTACTAAATGACTTATCTACATAGCTATTCATTGCAGTATTATTTATAATGGCAAAAGTCTAGACACACACACACAGAATGGGTCTCGTCGGTTGAATGGTACATAAAATGGAAAACCATGAAGTCATAAGAAGGACTGAGGACAATCACTGTATCCAGAAAGTAAATGATCTCCAAGAATAAATATTTAAAAAGAAAAAAGGTACAGAACAGTATTTGTAGTACACTAACTTTGTGTAAAAAGGGGTAGGAAAAAAAATTTATGGACATGTTTTGCTTTTATTTTCAAAAAACAAAAAAAAAGAAGATGGCAGAGTAGGGCTCCAGGACTCAGTCCTTGCACCAAAACGACTACTAAACAGGCAGGAACTGTCTGAAACAACTATTTTGAAACTGCAGAAAGACAGAGTAACACTGTACAGCATCTAGGGAAGATCGGGAGGAAGAGGCTGATAATTTATGATAAAGAACTGTAAACTACTCTCTCCACATGGCACCTATCAGCGCTCATCCTTCACCGTTGTGGCACACCCAAGGTTCAGTCCCTGGCTAGATGCTGCGGACAGAAAGATATGTAAAAATCCTCTTCCCCAAGGAGAGGGGTGCATACAGCTGATCACTGATCACAGATTATGATTAGCAAATTCGGATGGCTAATCAATCCACCTATGAGGCCAGCTATTGTTTCAACCCACCAAGGCCCTGTTTCAAACCTCCCTGGACAGAAAGGCGGACAGAGAGAGAGGCAGTGAAGATTTAAAGACATAGGGCTTCCTCAGGGCTATAGGGGAAAGTTAGCTTAAGGGCTGCATTTGCTGGGCAGGCCAAGTAAGCTCAGCTTTGGAGAGCCATCAGAGAAGTTTTTGGCACCTTTCCTGATAGTCCTCCACAGGGCACTTTGGAGTTGGTCTGTAACCCTTCAAGAATCCCTGGCCCTGTTTTGGCTAGGAAAGATTGAAGTGAGAAAGTCCTCACTGGGGAGACCCTCCCAGAATTTGGCCTCCAGGCAAAAGCAGCATGAGACTATAAAAGGAGTGTAAAAAAAGTATAGAGGTGAACAGTCTGGGACAAAGTCCTGTCAGCTTCAGATACCTGGGAAAGGGAGGTTTGTATCCTGGGCAACAGAGGGGACGACCAAACTTCTGTAAAAAGGAGAACTCCAAAACAACTAACAAACAAAAGCCCAGGACAAGACAGAGGCCCAGTAAGACAGGGAAAACCCTGCACAGTACATTTGCCTTGGGCAAACCTTCTTGAAAGGAGGGCTGAGCTCAAGAAAATCTCTTATTGCCAGCTGGTTAAAAATCAAGAAACAGACATCCCAGGGGGTAAGTCCTAGAGTTAA
>PVKH010023055.1:0-13971 GCA_004027955.1 Chaetophractus vellerosus
AGAGGGCTGTGCTCGGCACACGGTTTCCAAGGTCCTGGTTGCCAGCGCTTCATTTGACCCGAGAGGAGGCCCCCATGCTCGTGTACAAGTCTCTCTGCTTGGAAGCTCCTGAACTCAGCCAAAGCCCCCAGTCCATCGCCGACTGGCAATTCTCCTTGTACATCCACCCAGGTAGGCTATTTGGAGCAGCTGGAGTAGAAGGTGCCAGTGGCGGACGAGATGGATTTGACATGGGATATGAGGTGGCGGGCTTTGGGCTAACAGGTAGAGGAGTGTGTATTTAATTAGCTGGCAACAGAGAGCTACTAGAGGTATTTCTGCAGGGGGGAAATGGCCTGATTGGAGACACATTTAGGAAGAGAAAATGAGAAGTGGCCCCCAAGCCAGCTGCCCATCTGGCTCCCCAGAGGAGCTTGTTAAAATGGAGATTCCCAGGCCTCACCTGAGCAGCTGTGGGTTGCTTCACACATGGCCAGTTCTCTGATTGGAATGGAGAGAGAAAGGTGTTTGGGAGGCTCTCCCGGTGGTCAGAGGCGACACCCCTCCATGGCAAAGCAAGGGGCTAGGCCTGGGTGCCCTGGTAAGCCCTTCCCCCTTAATATACTATGATCCAAAGCTGTAAGTGGCACCTGAGCTTCCTGGGAGCTGCTGGAATGGAAGGGGCAGAAAGGGTTGGAAAGCACTGAGGCGGTCACAAGAGTTGGCAACATTTGAACACAGGTAGGTAGCAGGAGGTTTCGCCCTCCCTGATCAGGAGAGTGGCAAAACCATTCAGCGGATGAGGCAGTGCGATGGGGGGCTGGCTAAACATGAAGACAAGAGTTTGGGACCCAATTCTTTGCAGGGTCTCCCTAAGTGGGGGGCACAGTATCGTGGTTGAAAGCACAACTGGAAGGCCAGCCTCTGCCGTATCTATAATTCTGCCTTTGATACTTACCTCGCTGAGTCACTTCAGGCAATTGCTCAATGCCTCAGTTTCCCTGTTGGTAAAATGGGGATGATGCTAGTGACTGCTTCATGGGCTGATTGCGAGAGTGAAATGAGTTCCCGCATATGAAGCATTTGGAGCAATGCCTGGCACATAGTAGGTGTTCTGTCAGGGGCTGCTGACCTTGTGACTGGACCCTCAGACAGGAATAGTGGTCAGACAACTGAAGATGTCAGTCTGGAGCTGAGGAGGCCAAGCAGTACTGGAGACACTGCCCTCTTATTTTTATTTTTTTTGTTACTCCTCCGCCTCATTGGTTAATAACTCATAGTTAATTGATCTATGCAAGAGGAACAAGTATGACTTCCATGCCACCACCCAGGACATGATGCAAAGGTAAAGGCGTTGCCCCTGCAATTCAGCCTCAGCCCTAAGCCAGCCCACCCGGCACCATCAGCTTTGGAAACAGGGCAGAGGTTGGCAGTGGACGGAGCTGTACGTCCTGGGTTCTAGTCCCACATCTGCCACCAGCTACTGCTGTGACCCTTCATCATCTGTCATCCTGAGGGTTGAACTACTCATGATCCAAGGTGGGTCCTGTAGCCTTTTAATTTCGATGGTTCCAAAATCAAAATCACGCCTATCCCAAAGGAAGGAGAATAAAGTGCCTGGCTCCAATGCCCCAATGTTTTGCATAACTCAACCTGCTCCTTGGCTGAAACAACGGACAATAAAACTGGCAGGGAACTGGCGGATGAGTTCTTTCTGCTTGGTAGTCAAGATCTTAGTCTAAAATGTTGTGCAACAAAAATGTGACTTTGTTTGAAAATGCTGACTGGAGCCTCAAAGCAAAAAACAGACAAACAAACAAGGGCAACCCTCACTGTGAAGATCGGTCTATTCTACAGAAAGTGAATGGCTGCCACATCTCAGCTAGCCTTGGTGCTGTGGAGACACATACCTTAGGCTGGTTGCTGTGTGGGGACTGTGAGGAAGTGGCCCCAAACCCCTCTTAACTTGTATCCTCCCGTGGAAGAAAACCAAATCTGGGGCAGAGTCTCCTCTGACGACGATTCAAGTACCCAGGGGTGATAAACTCATTTGACAATAAAGAAAGAAGTTGTTGTTTTTAAAGTAGCTATTTCTTTTCTATTCCTTAACTTTTACAAGAAATCAAAAAACTAAGATATTCCATGAAACCTGGGTTGACTGAAGAACAACTAATAGGATGGACTGAGGTTGAAAACAATGGATTTCACTGGAATTTTTATACTCTCTGCTTTTTAGTACCCAGCAAAGAGAAAACTCTAACCTAGGGGATTTGTGACTTCAGTATGAACCTGGCAAAAAGGGTGGCCATATTTCCTCCCTTGGCACACTTTGGATTACTTTCTAATGAAGGATAAGGAAAAGAGACCTGGGGTTGAATTCAGATAGCACCCAATTCAATTCCCAGTGCATTCACTGCTACGTGCATGAGCTTGCCTTGATAAATTAATCTCACCGAGACACCATTTTATTCATTTGTGAAAGTACAACACCCACTTCCTAGGGTTATTTTGACAATTATAATAGAGTTGAATTTTCAGTTGGAGAGGGGGAGTTGGCTCATAAAGTTAGCACAGAGTCATATTTTCCTTGAAAACTCACTAAATCACTCATAAAGTACACCGTAGAACACCGCTGTCTAATAGAAATTAATGAGAGCTACGTATGTAATTTAAAATTTTCCATTTGCCACATTAAAGACATAAAAAGAAACAGGTGAAATTAATTTTAATAATATTTTTTATTTAATCCAATATATCCAAGATATTATTTCAACATGTAATCAATATAAAAATTATGACTGAGATATTTTACTTTCTTTTATACCAAGTCTTAGAAATCTGATATGATTTTACACTTAGAGTACATCTCGGCTCGGAATATAGCCACATTCTCAGTGCCCAATAGCCACCTGTCCAAGGACTGTATCGCTCTAGGCCACCCTGTGCCTATCTGAGACAGAGGTGCCATGCCTCAATGGGGCAATGCAGCCAGATTTCCCTGCAGTGTTGAAACTAGCCCTCATTTCTTCCATCGAGCACCAGTGCGAAGGAGATGTTTGCATTGCAGGTCTAGGTTGGAAAATTACCTTGAATCCTGCTCACTGCGGCAAGGTGTACTGACTTCATAGAGGACTGCTGGGCGTGACAGGTGGGGAAAGGGCAGACTCCTCCTGGGCCGTCTCACGCACGGTGCAGATGCCTGAGATGTGATTTTAGGTTTGCTCAACATGAGTAGTTGAAACCAAAAGGGAAATGCAGATATAAATGCTTTGTGCGTGGACAACGTTTAGGCTCAGAGAATATTCATTGAACTCCTAATATGCGGCCCCATCTTGAAAATACAAAGGTATCTGCCCAAAGTCCAAATCCTGGCATAGTTACTTAGTAGTTCTCTGTCCTTCGACAAGTTACTTGATTTCTCTAAGCCTCAGTTTCCCCATCTGCATAACAAGGATAATAATTTTCCCTTTGTTGGGTAGTTTGTGAAAATTAAGTAAGATAATCCTCACAAAGCACACGGCAAAAAACCACGGTCGATTCACTTTCCCATTTTCATAGTGATTAGCACTGAGTAGCACAATAAATTTTTGCTGACAATTAGAGCACTGAAATGGGTTGACCCAGTTTGGGTGTTTTGAGGGGATGAAGAAGACATCTAAGTTAAGAGACTTCTGCTCAGGGCCGGCCGTACAGCCCAGTGGATAGGGCGCCAGTATACCACATGGGAGGTCCCGAGTTCGGTTCCTGGGGACCTCTCCTAGCAGGCAGACTGCCTTGAGAGGGCAAGCTGCCGTGGGCAGGCAGAGCCGCCGTGGGCAGAGCAAAAAGCTGCCACGGACAGGGCAAAGCCGCCACGGGCAGGGCAGGTCGCCCACGAACGGAGCACAGCCAGCCACCCGCGAACTGAAGTGGAGCCGGCCGTGAATGGAAGCAGAAGCTGCCCACAAGCGGGGCAAAGCCGCCTGCGCGGTGACCGGTCTCGGTGCGTCGCCGCAACGGGGGAGGACAAAGCGGACAGAGAGGAACACAAGAATGGACACATAGCAAGAGCAAGCAGAAAAGAAAGGGTCTCATGCACTTTTCTTCTGTCACATGGAGGGGTGGGAAAGGGCAGCTGGGTTACACATCTCTTCTCAACCAGTCAGCCCCCAGAATGCTTGGACGTTTTGACTCTGGAAACTTGACCAGCGTGGTTTCGTTTCCCTGCGGATGTGGCTGAGGAAAATAGGCATTCGGGTCAACCAGGTTCCAAATGGACTAGAGGTCATGGTGACTTTGGAAGACTCTCTAAATCTGTTTGTCAAAGTTCTCCCCTTCCAAGAAAGGTGAAGGCTTAAAGAATAATTCCTCCCAGACAGAAACGTGTTAACAACAAAGAAGAAAGTTAACCTGGAGTGCAGGCATTTTATTAAACACCTGACAAGCACAGGAAGACGGTAAGCCCAGGCCTGTAGGAGCTCGCCAAGGAGGTGCTTGCCGAGCCGTGCGGAGAGGCGGAAGCCTGCTGCCCGGGCTGCGTGCGTGTGCCCGTGGGCGCTGCCGCGCACCTGCAGGGAGGTAGCTGCCTTCACGCTTCTTATTACTCTGAGGCTTTCAGAGCAGCCCCACAGAGTGAGACGTCACACAAAGGGGAGATTTTGTTGGAAGGAGGAGACTGGATCCCCGTCCTGCCCTCTGCACGCTGAGCAGGAGGCTGCACGCCAGGTGCCAGGGAGCGCACGCCCCCGGAGGGCCTTCCCAGCGCCACGCTGCTGGCAAGGAGTTGGGGCCGGATCATTCTTTGTTGTGGGGTCTGTGCAGGGCATCGCAGGAAGCTTAGGGGCGTCCCCGGTCTCTGTCCGTTGGATGCCAATAGCACCCCCTCTGGGCATTGCCAAATGCCCCTTGGGAGGGCAAAATCGCCCCTGACTCTAACCACCTTGTCGACTATTCCACCATTCTGCCCTACTTTTGGATTGGAATGGTCAAAGGAAACTTTCTGATTTCTGTGCCAGATGGGAAAATCGCTTATCTAAACCCGGAATCTCTGCTACATCTTTTTTCAATTCCAACAAAAGGACAGTTCAATTTAGTAACGCAATGAAGAATATAAAATGTAGCTTGGCAATGTGGTTTCTAGGCTAGATTTGGCCTTCCTAGCTTCAAAGATCACGAAACCTCTCATTTGTAGTCCACAAAGCATCAATTTCTCACAAGGGTACGTTCCTTTGACTCTCTTTTAAAAGTCAAGTACAGCTTGGTAACCACAGAGTACAGAAAATACAGGCTTTCTGCAAGAAGCAATTATTCAAAACCCAAAGACTAAAAAAAATGAGCATGTCAAATCGTGCCAGTTACAGCACATAAGACAACTGGATTTTTTCACTTATAAGCAATGGAATGGTCTGGGTTTGTTTTTTCTTGCTGACTTTGATTATTTCCTAGAGATAGAACCCAACCTGTCTAAAACTGTTGATACTGGGTTACTGACCTTTTTAATTTAAAAACAAAAAGGTCCAGGTTTAGAATTTAGGGTTTGCTTGAAATGTTCCCTGGTCATTACATCCATAATTACACCTTGAGCTGGAATGTCCCAAAATCTGCGAACTGGATCACTTACAGGGTCTGTAGAAGCCACAAAAAAACTGAATACTTAGCGATGGTAAGATTTTTCTGGGCTGGCAAAGGAAAACTCAGTTCATGGGATATAAATCAGCAACCCTATACTCTAATTTCCAACCAGCACATGTAGTAAGATTATACAAGTGAGCTATAGGAATGTCAAGGCCAAAACCAAAGTGTGTTTGCCAAAAGGAAGCCAAACCTTCAATTCTGTGGTTAATGCCACCTACGGATATAATTACACAAGCTAATATCATCTTTCTACCAAAGAAGGAAGAAAAGAAATCATCATGGCCAACTTTCATATGATTAACCATTTTAGGTTTACTACTACGGCTGATACCGAATTCCTAAGAATATTCCCATTCAGAAGTTTAAAAGTGAAGAACTAAGCATCTGATAGTGACATTAATATGCTTATAGTATATATCCTTCAATTTATTAAATGTCAATTTCAGAAACCTTCTCTAAACACTGCCTCCCGTGTTATTAAAGGCATTTTGCTTCAAATAAAATCATTGCATTATTACCTTCTCACACACAGCAGAATTCAGGGAGAGTTCAAACTCTTGGTGAACTATTGGTTCTCCTCTTTGGGTCCCAAGGAATCCACATTAGTATATTTAACTGAAGGCAGACAGGGAAATTGTTTTATTAGAAGGCTCAACCAGTATATTTATTAAGAAGTTTTGGGAGAGGCAAATATTTTCCAATGGGAAAACTGATTCCTAAAATGTAAGTTAGGCATTTAGAACTAGAGGATGGTTACTAAATGGATCATGTCACCTCTTTCAGACCATTAACGTCTTACTCCAATTTCACGATTGTACAAATATGCATATCAGGTGAAAAGAAGGGTTTACTGAAATGAGCAGTTTATTCTGAAAACCACCCATATCAAAACTTCCTCAGACTGGGAGCAGGCATAGCTCAGTGGTTGAGCGTCTGCTTCCCATGAATGAGGTCCTGGGTTCAATCCCCAGTGCCTCCTAAAAAACAAAACAAAAAGTTTCCTCAGACTGAGGCACTCCTCCACCATCTTACTTTCTTACCTCACCTTGGGTCATTCCCTTCACCCAAGCTGACAGTCATATGCCTAAGCATGAGTGAGGCCCAAAAACACTCTAGCAGTTTCTTAAAAAGTGAAACATAGAGTTACCATAGGACCAAGCACTTCCACTCTTAGGAAGGCATCCAAGAGAAAGTAAACTTTTGTCCACCCAAGACTTATATGTGAATGTTCATAGCAGCGTTATTAATAATAGCCAAAAAGTGAAAACAATCCAAATGTCCATCAACTGATAGACGGATAGATAAAATACAACACATCCATATAGTGGAACGTTATTCAGCTCTAAAGAGGATCTAATAACGGATACATGCTGCAACGTGGATGAGACTCAAAACCAGAGTGCGAGGTAGAAGCCAGTCACAAAAGTCACACGTGCTATGATTCCATTTATATTAAATGTCCCGAAAAGTATGAGTTCAAGTATAAATAATTTCCCCAAATATAAGTAATTCACTCCTCCACCCCCTTCTATTTAAATTTAGCACCATGCCTAACAGAAATTATGTTTTTATTTCTTAAAATGCAGTATTTCCTTGTACCAAAATGAGAGCCACAAACACATGTACTAGTATTCACCAAATAAAATAGAACTAACCATTCCACATTGATGCCCAATATAAAACTCCAAATATTGTAACAAGAAACACAGATGAAATATTTTGAAAGAGCTAATAGGACCATTAACTTCTGCCTTCTAAAATGTTTGATCCAAAATGTAACGACTTCTTAAACATCTCAACTTGGGCATCTTCTTCAATTACATTAAGAAGCAAGGAAATAATAAGCATTTCAAACTCTTTCTGAATTATCAAAGAACCAAAAGTAAATTCTAAACTGCTTTTTCAGTATATGATGTGGCTTTGTCCCACTCTCAGTTGAAAAACGGCTAGAGATTTTATTCAGATTTTCCAAGCTATAAATCTCCTTCAAGCTAGGAGTAAGAATGGACATTTTTAGCTTTCAAGACTATTTTTGCCAGAAAGATATGACTGAGGGTTTCGGGGTGTTGTGCTGGCCATCTCTGTGCCATCTTAGCTGTGGCTCCCATTATCAGAAACCAGAGCTGATAGTACAAGGTCATGACCAAAGGAACAGAAAGGGAAAATGCCTACAATCCAAACAAATCCAACCAAAACAGTATGCACGGAGGGCCATGGAAATGTTCATGTACTTTGGGCTACTGATCCTGTCTTTAGGAATTTGGCTTAAAGAAAAGCAAACCGCCGCAACAGCTTCATACCAGCAGAAGGCTGGAAGCAACCCAAATATGCAACATATAATAGGGATTCGTTCATTAAATTATGGTTCATCCTTTTGGTGGAATGTTAGGTCTCCATAAAGCTCCATGGACGTGGAAGTATACTTATGATATGATATTAATGGGGAGAGGATAGATATGTACACTATAATAATTACACAAGAAAATATATGGAGTGAAAAAGAACTAAAGGGAATACATAAAAGCATAAATTATTGTGCTAGCTTGGTGGGCCTAATCATTTTCTCTTCATGTTCCCAGATTGCTGAAATGTTATCAGAGAGTCTTTAGGAAAAATTAAGTCAGCCAGACACATTTTATGAGGAACAAGCCCATTAATCAATTTGCACTATTACTACCAACTATGTTTTTATTTGTGCTCTTACTGTCAAAATCAGGGCCATCAGAGACCCCCAGTCAAGGAGGCAGGGAAAGTCAAAATATGACGCAGTGATAAGAATCTTAGCAATGAGAATCTGGACAAAACAAATAAGAAAGGAGGCTCATCCCTTCCTGCTTTCTGAATTCCACACGTTTGCTGTGACTTTGCTCAGTGATTTCCGTTTCCTGGGAGGAAGCTGTATGTGGAAAAAGATCAGAAGCCCAGGAATGATACATCCGTTGTCTGTTGTGCCTCACCTGGTAACTCGCCTGTCTGGCAGGGTGACGGGTTCTTGGCGGGCACCACCACGCATTCCCTGAGGATGACACGCGAGTGGGCTCGCGAGGTAGGCTTTCCACTCGGGACCCTAACACTTTCAAAATCCTGACAGCTTCATCCTGCATACAACAAGGAGTCTACGTCCGTGAAGGTTCCACATGGCGTCACCTCAAGCAGGAGGAGTTCAGCGAGTAGTTGTTGAATGAGGGAGGAAGTGAGGAAGAAGAGGGAGGGAAGAGCGGACCACTCTTGGGTCCTGGAATGGAGCCCTCTTGGTCCATAGACATTCATATAAATTAAAATACAACCAAAATTAGCAAAGTTACCAACTCACAGAGCTCCTCCTGCCTCTTTACTCGTGAATGTCTTGTGAATATTTTAAATGCGTGCTAAGAAATAATTTTGGCATTCCATTTCCTATATCTGGTTCACCTGAATCTAAGGCCCTTAACTGCATACCAAAAGACACTGATCGTATTGCTAGTTTTCACTTCAGTGAGAGCATAACTTTAAAAATAAATTATTTATTTTTCTTTTTTCTTTTTTTTTTTTGACATCATAACTTTCATACTTACAAGTAATTTACCAATTCAACTTGAAATCACAGTAATTACTTATGAAGGATAGACCCATTCTCCAATCTCTTCTTTCTATAGTAAGAGCACAAATTCCCATTGCTTTCTCTAACATGGGATTAATATCTGATCCGCAACAGATGAGACCACCTTCTCTTTTTAAAGGGTCCTTTCTGATGAACCCTATTAATCACTAATAGGTTAAAGAACTCTTACATTTCAAGACATATGACAGCTTATTTTTGAGTTACTATTTCATTTGCTGCCCCTAATTTTTTGAAGATTCTAATCCTGCAGTTTAATCCAAGTTACACATTTTTGGTATGAAAGGAAAACATAAAAGTTTCGCCCCTATAAAGTTTTTTAATGGTAATTAGAAAAGGCCTGATTTTAATACAATCTTTTGGCATAATTGATTTAAATTAGCAAAATGTATTCAAACCATAATGACCTACTGGTGTTACACTTTTGCTGAAACAGATCATTTCTTACTTAAATGGTTAAACTGTCGGATTGTTTAATCCTGAAACTAGCTCACCAACAGGTACTCACCCCTTGGGCTCACATCCAGATGGCAGTGGATCTGGAGGGGAAAGGAGGACAGTAAACAGCGCCTGGAGGCTCAAGATTCCAGATCCTCCAAAGGCAAACTACCTACCCTGCCCCCCCCCAAAAAAAAACACTTTGCATTTTTTAATTCTCTTTATTATTCCTTCAGGTGAAGACCATATTCTGAGGTCCAGTCTTCTATAAGAGGGTCAAGAGCAGGGGTTCTTAACAAGGGGTCCGTGAGCGTGAATTGAAATTTAAAAAAACATTCTTGTGCAGTCGTGTTGGTGCAGGTGTGATGTAT
Source organism: Chaetophractus vellerosus (assembly GCA_004027955.1). NCBI lineage: Eukaryota > Metazoa > Chordata > Mammalia > Cingulata > Chlamyphoridae > Chaetophractus > Chaetophractus vellerosus. The sequence goes on from PVKH010023055.1 coordinate 10,000, forward strand.
TTATTAAATAATACACAGGATAGTGTGGGCTTAGTATGGGGTCCGTGGTTTTCACCTGACTGGCAAAGGGGTCCGTGGAACAAACAAGGTTAAGAACCCCTGGTCAAGAGTCAGTCTCCTCGGCAAGGCTTGCTCTAGAATGGAGCAAATTAGAGCCGGTCTTACCTAAGATCACCTTACCTTCATGCTTGAGGAAGTCAGTCCGTAGACACATGATATTAGAAAACCCACCTGGGCATTATTTAGCTCCCCAGGACCACGCATCCTACACCACGGACCAACACAGAGCACGGCTGCAAAGGACCAAATAGCCATCGGTAACCTCCCAGGCAGCTTGGATGATGGCCTTTAGCATCAGCTGTCAGCTCCCCGCCTCACCGCCTGCCTGCGACTAGATCAGCAAGCCTTGAGCCCACCTGCCAACGTCACGTTGCAATCATCCAGGGCAGGGGTCCGCAGACCCCTCTGCCAGTCAGGAGAAAACCACGGACCCCTTACTAAGTCCACACTATACCGTGTATTATTTAATAAACATATCACACCCGCACCAACGCGTCCCCACAAGAATAATGTTTTTTTGAATTTCAATTCAAGCTCACGGACCCCTTGTTAAGAATGCCTGCTCTAGGGGAACTTGCAGAAAGCAATGGTTTCTAAAACATCCGCAGACCAGTTAAACCAGGATTGACAGGGATGTGGCCTAGGCTCATGCTAAGGTACAGCCGGGTCAAATAAACGCTAAGACTCACAAGACACAGATGGGCTTTCTAAAGAGCGACTCGATAATCCGCTGAACTCAGCCTGCTCTTCTGAAAGCTGCTCCCACCCCCCAAATTATTCTAGGATGCAGACTTCACTGCCCTGGTAACTGATTGCTGCTGTGCTCCAGAGGTTCATCCACTGGACCCTCAAGGTACTTTTCTGAAATGACAAACCCACGAAAGAATTCTCCAGAGTTTCATGTGTGCAACAGTTGAAACTACATTGTGTTGTGTTATTTTTTTTTTCCCCGAAAACACATGTGTCCTTTTGTTTCACGGTCTCACTTGGCACCAAGCACCCAGTTCATTTGCCCATCAGATTAGCTCGAATTACATGCTTTTACTGCTCCTACAAGCTAATGCAAGAGACCTACAATTAACTGTGGGCTGGTTTAAGCCCTAAATGGAACTAATGTCTGCCCCAACCAAATGCCTTAGGACCTGCTTTTCTTTTCTTTCTGTAAATTGCTATTTTTGTAGGCCGTCTTCCAAAAGTTGAGCCCCAAAACAAGTTGGAACTGTAAGCCTACTAGATTCTATTCTCAATTATTGTTGAATCTTTGCCACTTGCACTATCCCTGAAAGCTAGCAAAGTGCACAATATTGCCCTTGCAATGGAAGGTGGAATTGCCTCTCAGAATATGGAATCGTTCAAGTTCACCCCTGCCTTATCACCTGTCATTGTATCTGCAAATTGAAGAGCTAATTCGTTTCTAAAGAAAAAGAAATCTTTTGGCCCCCAAGTTAAAAATACCAGGAATGTTAGAAGATTCAAGCTCCATGAGTTCCAAAATGATGACAGAGCACTCAAATTTGTTCTGGCTGGTTAAATTTTGCAAACTTCAGAAAGAAAAAAAAGATGAATGGATAACAAGCACGATTCTTGCTTATGGGTCCCCATGGAAAAGTAGCATAATATCAGTATTACGTTACCTTTCATTTCCATCAGCCATGAGGTACAGTATGTCAGTGCCTGAGAGGGACAATCAGATAAAACCCTACCATGTGCCTGTGGAATTTGCTGCTCCTGGCATCAGGACTGAAAGAGCAAGAGTGAATTAAGCAGAGCCAGTTCTGCTCTTGGGGGTGGGGGTGGGGGCAAGCATGCAGCTACATATCTCTTCAGTTTGCAACAGATCATGTTCCCCCAACTGCTATCGTTGAGGTACCGGTGGGGCTCCCAGTGATAGGAACTGGAAGTGGAAAACAGGGTTCTGAACTTGTATCTTCACTTACCGGACTCTGAAGCCATGTCTTCTGGAATGGCTTTGATGGTACAAAGCCGTATTCATTACTTCACCTGAACGCCAGACTCTTAGTCTGACATTCTTGGTAGTCAAATTAGACTGCATTTCCTCTGTCTCAACTTCTATTCTTGAGTGAACCACACTGGATGGAAAAATGTTGGATCATACAGAAAGTCAAAAGAGGGCCATTTGATACTAAAGAAACAAACACCCTTGTGCTACTTGGATGCCTCTCTCTCCTTTTAGGATTGAAACAGACCTGGAGGCTGGGCTCCTAACCTCCGGGGGCCTATGAGGGCACTTGCCCTGGGTTCTGAATAATTGTATTGTCTCTTCCATGCATATAGGAAGGCTTTCAAATAAGTGTAAATGATGCCATAAGGATAACATACAAATTCACTTAAAAGCAGTTATTTAGAGTAGCTTTTTGACATGCATTTCCTCAACATTGGGTACTAAATATGCAGTCACAGTCTGTGAGAACCTGCAAAAGTTTTGACATCATAAGCAGTTTCTCCAGGTCTGGAATCACTGAGCTAGAAGGGCATCCGATTTCATTCCTGTCTGAAGTCACTTTCAGATCCCCATCATATCCTTTTGAAAGCTTGAAAACAAAACCCAGTGTGCTACAAGCTTATCAGTTCCTCTTGCACATATTGGCAGTGATGAATAACGATGGCCATGATGATATCAGGAACTGCAAGCTGCAATAAGAATGACTTGCCCAATACCCTGGACGTTCTAAGTTCACGAGCTGAGGTCTCCTCTTCCCCCTGTGGTCCCCACATTTTATCATATGCCCTCCTTATTTGGACAAGATTAAGCTTACCATTGCTGAAATTATACCCATGAAGTTAGGTTTGGAGTCAAGACTATGGAGGTTGAAATCCCAGCTCTACATTGCACTAACTTAGCCAAGTCAGTTAGCCTTAGACTCCTCATCTGAAAAGGGGGTCCCCAAAAGAGTGTTCACAATGAGAGGGGCCATGGAGAGACCTTAGTCCCAGAGCCAGACCTGCAAGTGTTACTTGTTCTTCTTATAATTCCATTCAGTCAGTCAATCATCCCCTCCTCCAGGGACCATTGCAGTGCACTGGTCCAGAGCACTGCTATGGTTCTACCTTTTCCAGAAACCTCCATGTCTTACCTTGCATCTCTCACATTTTCCAGCTTAGGTGCAGATCTGTGACCAAGTCATGGCTTTAGGGTTCTGGATCTTGCCTTATGAGCCCTTCCCCCCTCCCACCCAGGTATGAAATATGCCCCCAAGTTGCCGGGAAAGATGGGGTTAACCAAAGCCTGCAAGTGCACTGTGGGAGAAAATGCAGGCACACACACACACCCATCCAGGTACACATTAGAGACCTGTCAGCAGGTAATTATCTTCCAGGCTGAGGGCTCTGAATTGCTGGGTACCTTCCAGCTATGCTCTCCCTTCAAACCCCACTTCCCGTCCTCATCCTCCTTGCAGCTGTTTCTGACTGCAAGAGCCCTGGGGCAGGAGGCCTACCCAGGCCTTGCAGTCTTGTCTCTTCTTGCCCCTGTAAAGATTTGCTGCCCTGAGCTATACAATTTCCAGAACAAACATGTAAGATACTTTACAACCCAGCCCAGTCCAGGAGCAGAAGGCAATCTTTCTGTAGAGTCAGTCCAACTGTTGTCCTATGAATTAATAATTTATTGGCCAAACAGTGCTTGTCCAGACACAGTGGAGTTATTTTTACCTCCACCATCACTTAGCAGGCATGGTGGGGGTAGCCGTACAGCCTGGGCTGGCATCGTGCAGACGTGAGTTTGGTGAGCTCAGTCACCTGTGGGATGTTCCCCACCCCTCTCTCAAATAAACTGTGTAGCCCTCCCCACGTGGGTGAACACTGCTGTGGCTTGGGAAAGGAGTCAAGGAGGAGAAGCTATGTGGTCGGGAGTCCCAGGAAGAGAGAACTGTTTCAACGTGCACTTGATGG
>PVKH010023056.1:0-13947 GCA_004027955.1 Chaetophractus vellerosus
GCTCTGCTTTTCACGGGTGACTTTGCCATGCCCGTGGGGGCTCTGCCCTGCCCGTGGCAGCTTTTTGCCTTGCCCACGGCGGCTTTTGCCCCGCCCACGGCGGCTTGCCTTTCTCAAGGCCGTCTGCCCGCCCGGAGAGGTCCCCGGGAACCGAACCCGGGCCTCCCATGTGGTACCCCAGTGCGCTTTTTATCCACTGAGCTATCTAGCCGGGCCCTGTGCAATTCTTTTTCATCCTTGATGGTACTAAGTACATAAAATGAGACTCTTTTCATCATAAATTATTAACTATTAAATCCCAGAAAGTCCATTTGAGCTTGCAACATTGTTGACTCTTTACTGTACACCGAGCACTATGCCATTAAGGTTGATAAAGGGGAAGATGTTTTATTTCTGTCTTTGGAGTTTGCAATCTTCAGAGAACTACAAGGAAACTATTTATTTTTGTATTTATGCAAATTATATATACATACAGTGTGTTAAAACATAAAAACAACATATGGTTGAAGAGAATTTCCGTAAGTGCTCCAGGCATCTCTGGATACAGAAATAGCATGGCTGCTAATACATGGCTTCCTCAGTGAATAAAGATCACATTGTCCCCTCCCTCAGAATATGTGAGGGGTACGGTTTTTCTAGGGATGGGGTCATCTTTACATTTATACACTAGTTTTCCAGCTTCATTCATGACCATGCACAAGCATCATTTTAAAGAAGGTTGACCTGAAGAATAAGGCCCTGCAGAACAGGACACTGCAAAATCACTTGGAGGATTCAACCAGTGGTCTTGGGCTGAAACCAGCCAGACACAGACCTCCATAAGGCAAAACTTGGCACACTTAGCAGAATTTGACTGAGGCTTAAACCCTTAAGTTAGAAATACTTAGTGGTCCTCATAAAACCAGCCCCTAACTAAGGGCCCAAATGACCTCTCTTTTCTAATCAGTAAGAAAAGATAAGAAATTAAGGGAAAATGAAGGAAGAGGAGAAGAAGGAGGAAGAATGAACTGACAGTCACAGGACTCCATCTTCGTGCCAGGCCTGTGGTTTCATTCCATCTTTGCAACAACTAGGGGAAGCAGGTACTGTTCTTAACTCCATGTTGTAGGTGGGGAAACTGAGGTTTCAGAGTTTAAGGGATTTGCCCGAGGCCATGCAGCTAGCGAGGGTTGGATTCTGTACCCAACTCTTCCTGATATCAAAGCTTGTACCTTTCCTATCCTAGTGGAAACCTTTCCTGAAAGACTCCAAATCAATGCCAAATAGTGTTTGCAGTTTCTGGGTACGTTCTGCATTGATATTTGGCTGAAACTGTGGAAACCAAAGGTGAGCAGTGTGGCCAGAGCATGGCTGGGTCTTTTCAGTTCTCTCTTCTGCCAGGCTGCTGAGCGATAAGCACAGTTTTTGCTTTACACATCAGGCTTCATTTGTTCTTCGCACCACAATGCAGCTCTAATACCTACACTGCAGAAAGCAATTAATTTTCCCAATATTCTCTAATTTTTGGCATGTACTGAATGCAGCCAGAGAGACTAAGCCAGGATCATATCAAGGGCTTATGCCTGTGTCTGTGCAGAGGGATGTGCAGTTGCCATAGCAGCAATCAATCTGCTAAATAACGGGTAATGTAAACAGATTCAAAGGCAAAGACTGATTTGGGTCAGGGAATCATACTCAGTAAATAGCAACTAACTTCTCTGTGACTTCTGAGGACTTTGTAGCTTTTATAGATGGCCCTAGAAAGGTATATGAGTGACTGCTCAGCTGCGAGAAGAGCCTCAAGAGGAAATTCCATGGAAAATGCTGTGATGCTTTTCCACAGCATATCACCAATTCCCAGAGGCGTCTGAAAACCAATCACAAAAACTAAAAACTAATAGCAATCAATTATTCAGTGCCACTGTGTGCCTGGGACATATCTTGGTGCTTGACTGGCATCTCAACAACCCTATAAAGTGGAATTAATCGTCACTCATATGTAAATGTGGACGCTAATGTTAATATGCCCATAATCATATAGCCACACTGAAGCTCAGCGGTAGCTTCAGGATTCAAATTCAGATCTTCTTGTTGCAGATTCTGTGTTCTTTCCACCCTGCCATACAGCTTCTCTTCCTTGGACTTTGGCCAGAAGGAATGGACATTTCTTCCTGACCACCCATATGGCAAGGATTGCAGACTTCTGATCTGGTTTGAATACTAAGCAATGTTGCTAGTTATTTTTAATCCAGTTATTTATGCTTAACCCAATTTAATAATAATTTAATCTGATTATTTTTAAATCAATAAATCTTAGAGTAAGAAAACTTGGCATCCCAGAGGGAGCACTGACCAGTTTGGGTCCTTCAGGTTGTCATGCTGATAGGAGATAGCTATTTTGTCCTTTCTTCTGTGTTTTAGAACAGTAGCAGGTATTCTGTTGTCTCCATCTTGATCTAGCTCTTGAACAAACCTGAGCTAGTGAGCAAGTAGTTTTGAACTATAATAAGAAGCGGCATGTTGTAAAACAGAAACCACTGGCTTGATAGTCTCTGTTGAGTTACGGATTCTGTCACTTTCTAGCTATGTGATCGTGGGCAATTTGCTTCAATTCTTTTAGCCTAAGTTCTCAACTCTGTAAAATGGGGATGGTAAAGATGATGGTGATTATACCACCTAACTCTCAGTTGCCTAAAATACTTTGGGAACAAGACAGAGGTAAAAATTGCCTCGCAGAATTAAAGATCAAAGAAGCCTGAAGTCTCCTTTGGGGCAGGGAGTACATACCCTCACCCACGTATCCTGATTTTTTTGTGGGTGGGGTGGTAGGCATAGTGGGTGCTCTGGATTAAATGTTTGTGGAATGAATGAAATCTCTGAAAGCACTGAACAGAGTTACTGTCAAACAGTTATGGCCTAATAAATATTAGTTTCCTGTTTAAACACAAGCTGAAACTTATTAGATAATCCTGCAACTTTAGATCTAGTTTTAAGTCACTAGTTAGACTAGATACTTCAGAAGAACCTGAGCCCTGGAGGAAGTAGATTTACCATTGCCTCTCTGTTTTTTGTGCCCTATTTCTGCCTCTGTGGCTGAAAGTGAGGAGGTAGGACAAGCACCGCTAACTGAATTCCTGCCTGGAAGCCTCACGTTTCCAGGGCTGACAGCCACAGAGCCAGGGTTAGAAATGCTGCAGATGAACTTTATGCAGTGAGCAGTTTGATTCAGCCTAGCCAAGCCAGCTGGAATGTACCTCTAGGAGCTGAGTAGGTGAGTTCATTTGGGAGATCCTACTGTTTTTCAGCTTCTCAGCTGAAAGGGATGCCGATTTCTGATAAAAACCTAGTATCTGAGCCAGCCCTTTTCACATGGACTGACAGTGGGTTATAAACATCAGACGGGCAGGGGCTGGGCAGCATTTTGAGCTTGTGACCCAGAGGTGAAAATTCTGCCCATCCCTTCGAATCATTCTTCCCCTGAGATGGTGGTTTTGCATTGACCTGTAGCCCCTCTGCTGGTTTTCTGTGCACAGCACTGCTGGAAATTATGGCTTCAAAATAAGTGTTCAGTTTTCTTCCTGTGCGTGGACATTGATTTGTTTTTTAAGCTGGAATGCAAACGGGACCTGTGCCTGCTATCTGAATATCTCTAATTAGACTATTTGTGCAAATCTACCAATTGACTTTAATAGATTGAATCCAAGTCTGCAACTGTGTTGGAGGGGAAATGAGATTTCCCTGCCTCCCAGGTTATCTTCAGCACTTTGTCTGAATACAGACAGATTCCCCGAATTCAAGATACAGTGGTAAGCAAGATTTGGTGGGAGCCTGGAGGCACAATGTAATAATCACACAGGTAATTATCTCTGTCGTGAGAAAACTGGAGCAGTAAATGAAATGTTCATCCACTTCACTTAGGAGGTCGTGTATGTTATGATGCCACGCCAGCCTGCTTCTCTGAATATTTAGAGTGGAGACTGCCATTGGTGCCTTCCTTTTCTTTGTTCCTTTTCACTTTACATTCTGCTGAGCTTTGTTTTACTCCAGCTTCTCTGAGTTCTACCAATTAAGCCCAAAATTGGCAGTTAAAACAAAATACAAAGGAAAGGGAGGGATGGTGAGAAAGTGGACAAAGGCAATGGAGGCCAAGTTGAAAATTGCTCCTTTCTTTCTTCCCACATCATTCCTCTCCTAGTGGTTGTGTTGAGCAAAGGAGAGACTGAGCTGTGCATGACAGCGAACCAGTAGCTCACCGGATTTGAATCCCTGGGTAGCCTTGACTAAAACTGTGTTGAGGGCAAAGTTTTCATTTGAGCCTAGCCTCTGCCCTCTTACCTCTAAGTGGACAATATTGGATAAGGGCTTTACTATATATGCCAGCCACTGTTCTAAGTGCTTTATCTGGATGATCTCATGATTATTTTATAAAAACCCTACAAAAGAAATTAATATCACCTCCATTTGCAGATGAATACACTCTAGCAACAGGGAAGTGTAGTACTTGAGTGAAGGTTACACAGTTACAAAGAAGTGGGAATAGAATTTGAACCCAGGCAATCTGACTCAAGAGCATTTCTTGAATTGTTTTCTAATTATAAAAGTTCACTCTAGAAACCTGGAAAATTTAAAGAAGCATACAGAAGAAAATAAAACCATCTACTATCTCTACTATTTCAATCAAAGCACAGTTTTAACATTTTGATACATTTCCTTCTATTTTATATAATATACTTTTAAATATATATTATATTGTATACCAATTCTTATAGCAGCATTATTCACAAGAGCCAAAAGCTGGACACAACTCAAGTGTCCATCCACACATGAATGGATAAAAAAAATGTATTACATACACACACAACAGAATATTATTCAGCAATGAGAAAAAATGACGTTATGAGACATGTTGCAACACGGAAGAACCTTGAGAACATTGTGCTCAATGCAATAAGCCAGGCACGTAAGGACAAAAATTGTATGATATCACTTATAAGAGATGACTAGGAATAGCAAATTCACAGAGATAGAACATTAGAGATTACCAGAGGAGGGGGAAAAGGGGACTGTTTGAAAGAATAAAAATAGAAGTAAAAAATATATATAGTAGTGAAGGCATATCTTAGATACAGAATCTTTTCCTTTTTCAGTCAACATTTGAAGTGAATATTTTCCCATGTCATGTAAGTTCTTTCTTTGGCTAGTCCATGGTATAATTTGCCATTCTATTATTTCTAGGCATGTAGGCTATTTCTGTTATTTACATTTTAATGGGTAATAAAGGTCCATTTTGTTTAAGGGAAAGAAAATGAATCTTGTTAAGGTGGAAAGACAGGAAGGGGTGGCATTTTGGGGGAGGGGAAGACCTTGATTCAGATTTATTTTCCTTTTCAGATTGTTGTTTTCACTTTTTATTTGTATAATTCTCTAAGGCATCTACTCCTCTAGCCTAGTTTCCTTTAACATCTGTACTTACAGACGAGTCTAATTCTGCCTTAAGACTGGCTGTGACAGAGTCAGTAATGTGAATCTTACTCAAGAGCTGCAGTGGGACTTCTTTTTTGTGGCATATTGCCTGGATTTTCTGGAAAATCTTTAGTATTTCACCGTCTCCAGTTACAATCATATTGTATACCCCAGGAAGCTCCTTGTTTTCAACACAATCATACGGCTGTTTTTTATTCCTTTTTTGTAGCCAAGGGGAATAAATAGCCAGGCCATACATGGTTCTGGTCATCAAGGAGCTACGAGGTTAGCCAGGGGTGACTATGAAGGGAAACCATGTAGCTATGAATGCTAAGTGCTGTGATCCATATGGCTATAAAGGATTACGGGAACAGAGGCGAAGAAGCATGTTTCCTAGGGTAGAAGGAAAAGTGGGTATCAGCCAAAGCTATTGATAAGTGAGATGCTTTTTAAGCTCAGCCTGGATGGATGATTATGAAATTTAGAGGCGGATGAGGTGGGAGAAGGGCATGCCTCGAAGAGGCGGCATTATGCATAAAGGTGCAGAGGTGGGGCTGTTCAGAAACCTTGTGATACAGGATGGGTCAGGCAAGAAGCCAGGGTAGATGGTGGTTGAAGATGAAGTTAAAGAGATACACAGGGATACGATGATGGAGAGCTTTACGTGCTCCCTTTAGGTTTGGGGCATGAATGAGGCATTTGAGTTAAAGGAAGAACGTGACTATATCACCTCAAGAACACACAGGTGTGGAAAAGGACATCTTAGGTACTGGTTAGGCTACCCTTTTTCATCATTCCTTCTGTCATGTCCTCCTTTGAAACTTGGTTGCTCTTATGTGCCCTGCCTTCTGAAAAGTCATCAGTTGCCTTTCAATATCTGAATATGAAGTCTCTCAACTATCAGAGTCTAGTGGACCCATTTAGGACACATGCAGCTAACCCATTTGTGACCTACAATATTGTAGGATCCTGCTTCATTTGTGCCTTTAGTGTGGATTACTCAGGGTTGCTTCGACAACTGCTGTAACAAGCAACACCCAGATCTCAGCCCCAGGATGCACTTTCCTCCCTCCCATTATAGTCTCCTGTGGACCAGGACAGGTGTGTGGGTGGGATGGTTGTGCTCTGTGCAGCCATTCATGATCTCAGGATCCCATGGACTTCCCAGTCCTCTCTTGGACCCTCTGTATCCAGCTGGCAAATGAGGGAATTTTTTTTAACAAATCAATTTTATTGATACATATTAATAAATCCTAAATCCATCCAAAGTGTGCAATAAATAGTATTTGGTGCAATCACATAGTTGTGCATTCATCACCTCAGTCATTTTTAAAGCACCTACAATATTCCAATAATAATGCCAAACACAAGCAAACAAAACTCAATCCTTTTCGATCTCTCTATGCTTCGCCTGCCATGCGTAGCCTTCTCTCTAGTATGTTTGTCAAATGAGGGAATTTTGAGTGTGGGGAGATGTGCAGGAAGATTTATGGGCCAGGCTTGGAGGTGGCCCATGTCACTTCCATTCACATTTTATTGGCCAGAACTCCGTCACAGGGGCCTACCTGACCCAGGGAAGGCTGAGAATGTGGATTGGGTAGGTGGCCTGGCAAGAAAAGGAAATGGGGTTTGGTAGACACACACAGCCACCGTGTCCACACCATTAGGACTATAGTTATGGCAGACTCTCACTTTTACGGGAGGATCATCAAAACTGAGGGTCAGGCTTTCTGGTTTGGGGACATTCCATCCATGCAACTAGTTAATCACTCTTGAAATTCTAATCATTCAATTTGGGTTCATAATCTGGTTTACATGCCCATATTTTCTATTTCTGCTCTTTATGCAGAATTTATTTTTATCTTTGTCCCATTTGGTAAAGCTCATATAGAGTAAAAGTGTTTATCCCTTCTCTTTACACTTTGATGTGGAAGCAATGACTGTGAGTCAACCTTCAAATTGTACATGCAAAATTGAAAATTCTATCAAAATAGTTTTCTCTATTAATTTAGTGGCATCTTAAATAGAAGGTAAATCAGAAGACTATGAAAGATTGAAAAACAGTAAAACAGTGTTCCGACTACATTTATAATAAAAGAAACTGCTAAAAATTATTTTCAGTTTGATATTATTTATCTTTATAACTGTGTCTCTATTGTGCCATAATCTCCATAAATAATATTTGCTGTTTTCACCTTGTCCCCCACCAAACCAATCTGTCTGTCATATAAGTTATATATTTTGTTTCATTCTGTCACTTCCACACCTGCTTTATTTAATTCTCTGCAATCAAGAATATGTTTATGGAGAACATAATTAGCACTGCCAACAGACCAGCATTGAAATTGCATCTCTGTTTGTCTGCGTGGAAGAAGAGATGCTGCTAGGTAAGGAAATAGATTTTATTTCCAGGTTACACGGGAACTATTGTAAACACAAAGGTTAAAAGTTGTTAAAATATAAAATATATTTTAGGAATAACATTTGACAATTAATAATCAGGACTTTTTTGTGTCTCTTTCTTCAAGCCTCCCATCAGTCTAAGATAATCAGAGTGAAAGATGAGGCATTGGACAGGCCCTTTGCCACCAGGATGACCTCCCCAATAGAAAATCAGGTCATCCTTCAGAGTGCAGCTCAAATGACTGCCCCAAGGAGGGCTTTCCTGACCAATGAGCCTAGGCTAGAAGCTCCTGCAAGCTGCTTCCTTAGTATTTGTATTGCCTATCTAATAGCAACTGTACTTCATTGTAACATAGGAACCTTAAAATTGTCTATCAGTAAATTATCTCTTGTAATCCTGGTACCTAGCACTATTCCTGGCACTTTGTAGGCACTTTGGATGAATGAATGAATGAATGAATGAATGAATGAATGGTATAAATAGGAACGCCTTCAGAGAAACAGGCACACCTGGGTTTCTACACTCTGGCTCTGCTGATTCCTAACTCTATAATTGTGGGTAATTTATTTAATCCTGCTATAACCCAATTGCCAGAGCTGCAGAATAAAGAGGGTAAATTCGACTTGAAGAGTTGTTCTGAGGATTAAACTAAACATCGTACATACAGGCCTTAGGGGAATTCCTAGCATACGGATGCAAATTAAGTGTTAGTTCTCTAGTCTATAGGGAACATTGGAGGATTTGGAGCAGGGAAGTGGCAAAGAGAAAGTTGTGCTTTCTGAAAGAAGAATCTAGTGGCCTGACACAGAAGAAATGAGAAAGGGAGTGGCAAAACTGATGCAGTATGAGATGATGAGGTCTGAACTATAGTCTTGATTGCAGTATAGTTATAGTTGCAGATGTCATCCCCAGATGGGGTGGTTCACTTTCTTGAGCTATTTATACAACCTATGAAATTTATACAACTACAACCTCTGACTGAGCCCACTTACTGAGCTGATGGCCATCTTGCTTACAGGTGCTGGCTTGGCTTAGTCAGGCTCATAACCAAATAAGGAACAGTGACTCATTTAGACCCCTTAAAAGGGGGTTTTATTTTAAGGGTATACTGCAATTGACTGCAATTGAAACAGGAAAGCTGTGGGGATCCAAGACAGTATGCTCTCCCTCTTGACTCTCACCATTTCATTATCATGATGTGTCTGCTTCTCTCTGCATGTTTACTCATTTAACTTCTTGCCAATGACTTTCCAAACTCTTCTAGTCCAAATCCCACAGTGTAGCTTTTTGTTTGCCTCAATTACCACCACTCCATTTAGAGTGTGCTTTGTGATAGACCAGCTCATGAGTCCTCAGCCTCACTGGGAATAAGCATCCTTTGGGCCAAAGACAAAGAAGGCCACTAAGGTAAACTAGAAAGGGGTATTGGACGTTGTAGATAAATAGCATGACTGACATGTCCAAGCCAGAGAAGTTGAGAGGGCCACACAACTTCACTGCAACTACTGGAAACACTGGGTCTAATCTGTTGGTATCAACATGGGCTTAGAGTGATGGCAAGGGCCCAATGACTCAAGCAAGAAAAGAAAAAATATGGCTTCAAGAACATCTGAAAGATGAAGTAAATAGAGGGCATAAAACAGAGTGCCCAAAGAAAAATACATTCAGTAATTCAAGAAATAATTATCGGTGCCTTCTATGTGCCAAGCACTATACTAGGTGATGAAGATACAGTGGTGAACAAGACATAGTCCTTGCCCTTATGGAGTTTACACTCTAGTGGGTGAGAAGCAATAAAATGGAGAGCAAATAAAAATGTGATGTAATATCAAGTGGAGATAAGCCTTATGAAGACAAATGTAGTAGAATAAGGGGTCAGAGGTGTGTGGAGCACCAATCCCATTTACTCTTCTACACAGAAGGACACAGACATAGACTATATTTCCCAGCCTCCCTTGTAGTTCACTGTGAGTGTTTGAGTTCTGGCCAGTGGAATTTGTGAAGAAGTGATGTGGGCCATTTTTAGGCCTGGCCCACATATAATTCCCACTTGTGCTCCTCCATGCTCTTTTTCATTTTGGCTGATTGGGATGGAGACAACTCCTGGGACAGTAGTACCCTGTGTTAAAAGTAGTAGAACCATAGGATGGGATCCCTGAATCACTGAATGGAGGAAAGCTGCCCACGAAGGAATGTCTACATTCAATGGCTACATGAGTAAGAAATAAACTTTGTGTTAAAACAGTGGTTCTCAAAGTGGGGTCTCTGGGCCAGCTGCAGCAGCATCACCTGGGAACTTGTTAGAAATAGAGATTATTGGACCCCACCCCAGACCTCCTGAATCAGAAACTTGGAGGGGTGGGGCCCAGTAATCTGGGTTTTAACAAGCCCTCCAGGTGATTCTGATATACATTAAAGTTTAGAACTGTTTGAACCACTGAGATTCTGGCATTCATCTATTACATCAACAAGCATTAACTAATACAAAGGGCAATTTGAATAGTGGGAATGGGGTTAGCAATTGGAAATGGAATGGTCATGGAAAGCCATTCTGAGGCCATGACTTTTAGTTAAGTGAGGGAGGGAACCATACGAAGATGTGGGAAAAGATCATTTTAAGCACTGGGAGGCAATTGCAATGGACCTGAGGAGGGAATGAATCTGAGGTATGTGCTAGGATGGTATATAGGCTAGTGTGGTAGAGTAGAATAATTGCAGGGATCTCAGAGAGGAAGGCAGGGGCCAGATCACATAGGGTCTAAGAGGCCACTAATAGTACTTCAGATGCCCTTCTGGGTACACTCTGATTCATTTATTAAACTTTTTAAAGTGTTTTTTCAGTGCCCTGGTGCTCTGTATTGAGGATGAGGAGAGGCACAGGAATCTGGTCCCATCAAAGCATTCACGCCAGTGAGGGAGGAGACCTGTAAAGATCTGTTGTGGTAGAGGTATGCACATATAGAGCGCCTAGGAGGATCACGACAGATGGTGCCTGTCAAGGAAGGCTTCCTGGAGGAGGTGGTGCTGTGCTCAATCTGAAAGAACAAGTAGAAATTCATCAGGTGAAGAGCAGAGGGAAGGACATTTTAGGTAGATGGCGGGGCACCAAAGCAGAGAGGCATGAGAGTGTAACTCCTGTGAAAAAGCCCAGTGTGGCCCAGGATGACTGAAGGCCCGCGAGTGAGGTGGATGGGGAGACATTAAGCTAAAGAGAAAAGCAGGGGCCTGGCCACAGAGAACCTGGTGGGAAAGAGACACTGATCTCTTGGGGGCAGTTCTTCTTAATCTTGACTACTCTTGAGAATCGCTCAGCAGCTTTCAAAAAAGCGCCAATGTGGAGCCTGAATTCCACCCTCACAGATTCTGGTTTAATTGGTCTGGCTTGAGGCCAGGTCATTGGCATTTTTTAAATTTCCCCAGGTAATTCCTGTGTGCAGCCAGGGTTGAGAAGTATTGTCACAGGCAATGGGGTAAGCCTTTGGAGGGTTTAAGCAAGCGAGAAATAAGATCAGATTCTTTCTTAACCACTTGCACATATTTCAATGTAAAGTGAATACCGGGGCCAATGAGGCCTCTTTGGGGATAGAGGCCCTTTTCTCAGACTCTGTTGGTTCCACTTTAAAATGAAGACAGTATGTACATACCTCAAGGCCTGTTGCAAGGATTGCTCAACATTGCGTTTCGTCCCTGCCCAGAGTAGACGCTGAGTGCAGTTTTTCTGGGCAAGGGTGGTGGTCCGTCCCAGGGTTCTGCGTCCCACATGCGACGGCCATGGAAGGCAGCGTTGTATTCCCCAGAGAAAGGCAAAAGCAGCCTTACATTTGCGTGGCTTAGTCTTCCCGGGGCAGCGCGCTGGCTAGGGGTCCCGAGCTTTCTCTGGCACTCTGCTGGGATTGCATCAGAGTCTCACTTCCTTAACGGGAGACTTCCTGATGAGCAGGATGAATTTACAGTTTATTTGACCGGAATGAAAAGTGAAAGCTGACGCAGCTGTGCCTGTGCGCGATGAAGGCGCACGAGGCAGCACCTGCCTGCTGACTTCATTGCGGGCTCCGTGCTGGGGCAGCAGTTGTGTGCTGCTTGCTTGTTTCCATCTCTGTCTGAAGCAAAAAAATCCTAGCGCTCTCTTCCCACCCTTTCCCCGGGAGGTGTGTGACTGAGTTCAAACAATAAAAAACAAAAAGCCCATTCTGATGTGTATTTTTTTTTAGCGTGCAGGCAGCCTGTAATTTTGGGGGGTGAGGAGCCTCTTTTCTTCCACCTTTATCACTGGTTGAGGGCCTGAACTATGCTTTTTGCTTTGAACATAGTAGGTGGACAAAAATTACGTGTTCAGTTGACTAAGGATGGATAAGAACTGAATGCACTAGAAAGAGGGGCAGGAAGATGACTTGATCAGCCTAGCTTGCAGCAGAGTGAAATGGGCGGGGGGCGTGTCTCTATATATCTCTCTCCTTCCAGTGCAAGTTAATATAATGATCTGGCAACTCTCCTATGCTGGTGATAATTATTGGCTAAAGTTGTTCCCAGAATAGTGAAATTGCAAGCTTCTCCTTCTCCACACACAGTAGAGCCGTGCTTGATGTGAAAATATCCTGTGGCAGGGCACCCCAAAACACCAGCACCTTCAAACACATACACCAACATCTTGCATGTCCTCGATGCTCTTTGCAGTCTGAGGTCACACACAAAATCTAACTCATTGCCCTTAATTATCCCCATCCCTGCTCTTACCCATTCATGCAGATAATTGAGTAGTTGAAGCTAATTCTTTGGGATCCTAGAACCAATGGCCTAACTGTTGAAAGGTGCAGGTTTCTGTTGTCTCCAGATTGGAAACCTCAGGTCGTTAGCTGGATTTACTTTCAGGTTTCATGCTATCCTTTCCCTGTAAACTGGCTCTCCATCATTTAAAAAATGGACCATGGGGTTCGTAGTGCCGTCAGGGCAAGCGCTTCTGCTTCTGGCTGTCTGTTGGGTCGTCCCGGGGCCTTGGCTCACCAGGGGCCCTCGGATCCCTCCCCCAGTCACAGGGCCCGGCCAAGCGTGCATGCTCAGATGACAGGCCATCTGGGCCTGCCCGGTGCCAGCTCCTAAAGTACCTCACTTGACAAATTAAAGGTGAGGATGCCTCAGGCTTCCTAGCTCCTCATGAATGTGGAAGCCAGTCCCTCTTAAGCCAGGCCAGGGTGAGGAAAAAAGAGAAAGCACCCTACTCAACACTCCCTGTGCCAAATATATTTTATGCATTACTGCACTGAACCCTCACTAACCTTGTGAGGCAGGTATTTTTATCCCTATCTTGCAGGTAAAGACCTTGAAGCTCCAGATGGCTGAGCAACCTACCCAGAATCACATGGCTTAGAAAAATGGGCCACACTGAGGATTTGAACCCAGGCCTGATGTACACGGCCTTACACCTGAGTGTCGAAAAGTGTCAACTTCTGATATTTTGGGCCAGTGATTCTTTATTGAGAGAGGCCGCCATGTGCATGGTATGCTGTTTAGCAGTATCCCTGGCTTCTACCCTAGATGCCATAGCACCCCCCACCCCGGCTGTGACAACCAAAAATGGCTTGAACATTGCCAAATGTCCCCTTTGGGGGCAAATTCGCCCCCGCCTCCCAAATGAGAACCACTGCTCAAGGTTAATATGTATGTTTCTTATTAATTCTCGCAACAGCTACTATGATCATTCCCATTTTGCAGATGAAAAAGCTGAAACTAGAGAAATAGTGAGCTGACCAAGGTCACACACCTTGTCAGTAGCTTGGTAATACATAGAATCTTGTTTTCTCTCTTTTTTTTCCAGGTATAGAGTTGTGGAACCAGTATTAAGACCATGCAAGTCCAACACCAAAGTCCACGTTCTTTGCTGCTTTACCAGGAATTTGAAAAGTTTAGTGTTTGTGAGAATAACCTGGGGAAGCTTGTTAACATTCAGATTCGTGAGAGATTCAAATTGAGGACAGCATGGTGGGCACGGGGTTGTGCATTATAAAACACACCCACAGGGCTTGGGACTTAGGGGTCCCGGGAACCTGAGTGGAGCAACACTGAACCCTGTGTTTCAAGTGACCCTAAAATAAGATTACAGGAAA
>PVKH010023057.1:0-13949 GCA_004027955.1 Chaetophractus vellerosus
ACAGAAGAGGCTAGAGTATAATCTAGTTATTTTTATTAACTTTAATGCATGACTGCGATAACACTGATGTCTCTGAGAATTTTGGTCTTATTCTTACATACTTGGGGATATGTATGAGTTTAATAATTTTTTGCCTTCATTGATGCTTCAGACATGGACATCCTTCTTCCATTCTTTGAGTATCATTTAGAGTGCTTTTTCAAAAAAAGATTTATTTATTTTATTTTACTTTCTATCCATTTTTAATGCCCCCTTCCTCCCCTGTTTTTGCTCTTTTTGTGTCCATTCGCTGGGCAATTCTCTGTGTCTGTTTTCTGCCCTCTCTTCTCATCCTTCTCCTCCTGTCTTCACCAGGACTCGATCCTGGGAACCTCCAATGTGGGAAAGAGGCGTTCTGCCACCTGCAATACCTTAGTTCCTGGTTTTTCGGTGAGTCTTGTCTTGGCCCTCCCTTGTGTCACTCTCCTGTTACATGATCATCTTGCTGCATGGCTCAGCAGGGCCTGGCACGTCTGCACATGGGGCCTGGCGGTGCACCTGCGGAGCCTGGGGGCTCACCCGCTCATGGGGCCTGACAGTCCTCCCACTCGTGGGGACTGGGGGCTCACGCACCGTCTATATTTTTCTTTATTTTATCAGGAGATCCCAGGGATCAAACCCTGGTCCCTCCATATGAGAGACGGATGCCCAACCATTTGAGCCACATCTGCCCCTTTAGAGTGCTTTTGACCCCAACATTTTCCCATTTCCTTTCAATAAGTTGCCAGTCTATATGAATTGGTCTCTGAAACAATTACTGAATTTAGCTCCTTGCTCCCAAACCAACTGCCCCCTTCTTGAGCAAGTATTTCTGCTACTATGTTGTACCTGCCTTCTTCTATCCCATTGGAGCTAATGTTTTCTTTATAGGCTTTTTTCTTTAATTAAACTAGCAGCTCTGAGTCCTGAAAAATGAGGACATTTATTTATAAAACAATTATGGAGAAACTGTTATGTGTCACATACTGTGAAATGCACCAAAATCTAAATTTTCAAAGAATATCAATCTGATTTCAAACTATCATTCTAATCGTATGTATATGTATTAGCAAATATCGATCCTAATCTCTATGCACACAGGAGTACTGACAGTTCGCTGCATGCACTCAGCTCTATTTTACCTCACTACTTTTGCACATCATAATTCCTCTTCTGGGAATGTTCTTATCTAGATTCCATCTAATGAATTCTTATACATCTTTAAAGCTTGACTCAGATATAACTTCTTATACATAACCTTATTGGCCTGCCTCCCGGCCTGCTTAATGGTTTATATTTTATGAATTTCTGGAACACTTTGTACTAATCTCTATACTAATACTTATCTGATTACTTAAGAATTAGAGGTTGTCTCCTGCAATACTAGACTAGATTTCTTTCAGAGATTCTAAGTAATTATATTTATATTTTCAGTGATTTGTACCATTACTGAAATTCATTTCTTCTTTCATTGATTTTGTAATGCAAGACATATCTGGGCAAGTATACCAGAACAGATGCTAAAGCTATCTAATATTCCCTGAATGAAGCATGGCAGAGAAAAGCCATAATACATGGAACACAATAAGCGTAACATTTGGGGTTAGATATCCTGGTTTCAAATTCTGGCTCCAACATGTCCTAGCATCCTTTATGTTGGAAAGTTTCTTAGCACTACATGATGTTTTCTGATTTGTTTTGCTTTGTAGCTAAACTGCATAAGGAATGTAAAGCACATAGCTTGGTTCCTGACACAAAATAGGCACTTTACCAATATTGATGACTAAATGAAAACTTTATCAAATTCTGGCACATCAATTGCATGACTGATCATGACCTCTTGATTAGGTGGCCTGATGAGCCATATTCTTAAGTACTTATGTCAAATATTTACAAGGAAATTAAAGTCCTACTGCTGTACAAGTTTTAGTTTCTCTCAGAAAAAAAAAGATATGAATAGATAAATAAACAATTTATATAAAAAGGGATGTTTCCCAGATAGGATAGGCAATGACTTGAGTGAATGTGAATTATCTGTCTATTCCCATATATGTACATTCTAAATAATGTAATTAATTTGCTTTTTTTCTGTTGAGGGGAATGATAACTTAAATCAGAAAACTGCTTTTATTGCCTTCTATAAACCTCTAGTATTGTGCCCGCCCTGGGTCTTCCGCCTTGCGGTGTTTTTACTTCGTTCCTCAAAGGAAAGGATGTGGACTTTGGATCCACCTTTACATCAGATAACCACAGTTGGACCTTATCACAGTGGAAAAGACATAGTAAATTCCTGGTTATATCTCAAAATATTTATTCCCATCCAATTGGAGTAAAGATGTGGTGACTTTATCACCTTATTACAGGTTTCCTGTCACTCTGTAGGGGAAATATTCTTATGCATTATCTCATATAATTAACCTTTCTCCGTTTTCTTCCCTGGAAATAAACTGACCAGGCAGAGCACTTATAGTTGAAAGAGATCATTCTTTGATTTGTTATATTCTGAAGTCACCAAAATAAGTTGCTCAGAATAATTAAGCAAATATTTGTTGAGTATCTTCTACATTCCAGATACCTTTGGTTGAAATAGCAAACCTTGATGCAACTGTCCTACAGTCAAGTAATGAACAATTTGATAAAGGATACACTACACACATGCAGAAAAAAAGCAATAGAATTTGACATATGATTATATTTACAAGAAATGAATTAACGCATTCTCTAGACGGTCAGAAGAGGTTTTGGTTATTTGCATTGTGTTATTCACTGAGTAACTGACATTGTTTTTTAGTTGAATACCAAGCATTGACTATAACCTAATGGAGTCTGGGTGTGCTACATATTATTTCTTTGCAACTGAAAAATTTAAAGTCAAGTTAAGCCTAAATCAAGCATAAGGAATCAAAACTAGAGCAGAAATAATGAAACTGTAAACAGGAAAACAATAGCAAATATCAACATAACCAAAAGCTGTTTCTTTCAAGATATCAATAAAAGGTTTGAAATGCTAAGAAGTCTAACTAAGAAAAAAAGAGATACAACTTAACAAATGTGAAAATGAAAGGGGGATGTTCCATTACTGATCTCATGGACATTAAAAGTATAACAACAGGAAAACTATGGCCAACTCTATGCCCTAAACTTTGATAACTTAGTTGAAATGGACTAATTACTTGAAAGACACAAACTACAAAACTAACCTATAAAAGATAATATTTGAATGTAGGCTTATATTTATTAATAACATTTAATCAATAGCTAACTCAAAATAAAGCACCATACCTAGATAATTTCACTAATAAATTACACCAAACATTAAAGGAAAAAAATATACCAATTCTCTACAATCTCTTTCAGAATGGAGAAGCAGAGGGAAGACTTCCTAACTCATTCTATGAGGACATCATTGAAATAATACCAAAACCAGATAGAGACATTACAAGAAAAGGCAAACTATCAACCAATATCTCTTAGCAACATAGATGCAAAAACCCTCAAAAAATATTAACAAAGAGAATAGAAAAATGTACGAAAATAATTATATACTGAGACTGCCTGATTTATTGTAGGTACAAAAGACTGGTTCAATATTGAAAATCAATCAATGTAATCAGTCACATCAACAGGTTAAACAAGAAAAATATGGGGAGCGGATGTGGCTCAAGCAGTTGAGTGCCTTCTCTCCACATGGGAAATAACAAGTTTGGTCCCTGGTAACTCCTAAAAACAAAAGCAAAGAACAAGCAAACAAATGAAAGAACCAAATCAGGGGAGCAGATATGGCTTAGTGGTTGAGTGCCGGCTTCCCACATACAAGGTCCCAGGTTCAATCTCTGGCCCTGGTAGCTTAAAAAAAAAAAAGAAAAGAAAAATCAGATGACCATATCCATTGATGCAGCAAAAACATTTGTCAAAATCTAACACCCAGAGGAATGATATCATCGACACGGTGAAGTAAGTCATCCCCTGAAAAAACATTCCCAGAGATTCAGGGAATATATGGGAAAATTCCAATTGTTTAGAACTCTGGAGGTCAGTAGAGACTGGAAAAGGACTCTACACATGCTGAATGGAAGAGCCAGACACATATATCAGGCAGGAAATTTACATTCCAGACCAGGTGGTCCTCTCCCTTACCCCTCATTCTGTTCATCACACGGCTTGGAGTTCTCCATAAGGTAGCAGTGTTGGACCCTCCCTCCAGGGATTTGAACTATGGTGTTATTCTCAGCAGTTAGTTAGAACCTCACACATATTCAAGCACAGGGACTCAAGTTCGCAGAGATCCCTTGGGAGCATGAGCCACTGAGGAGTGCTACATAGAAAAGGGGCCCTGGGAGGTGGGGGGGGCGGGGAGAACTGCAGCAGAACTGCAGCCAAGTGCTGCACTTAGTCAAGCCATTTACTGTTGGCTGGATTACCTGAACACAAAACAGACTTTTCTGGAATGACCCACCTTTCTGGACTGACCCAATCTGGCTCCCCAGGGCAGGATACTCCAATGGGGAAGAAACTGGAGGCAGGAAAGCCCTAGAGAGAAAATAATAAATAAAAGGGGGGGGCTGGTTTAAAATGAACTAATCCAACACTGGAGAGTCCCAGAACTGAAAACTGTAAGGAAAACAGGGTATTGAGTAAGGGGGGAAATGTAAACAAATCATAGGAGTTGGAGAGAAAATTCTGCACAAAAGCAAACAGAACAGATCAGGATTCCTGGAGAAGGAACAACAGAAAGGTCCTGCAGGTGAAACAATTTCACAAAAAGCAATGCAATTTAAAAATTGTACCACCTATCCAGGAAAAGAATCATATGAAGAAGAGCTGAGAAAATCATCTCAGGTTATTCTGAAGGTCCAGAGAAGTTGGAACAAGTGTCAAAGAAGAGCCTTAACACAAAGCCACTAAACAATAAAACCTTGCATAAGGAAGGAAGAAACTGACCTTCAAAGTTAATTCATCAAGATAATCAGATGCCTACTCATCAGCAAAAAATTTACAAGCCATGCAAAGAAGATATAGGCAATTGAAGAAGAACAGATAGAGAAAATAATATAAAAATGGAGCAGTGCCTCAGGGATTTGAGTGACAGCACCAAAGTACACAAATGTATGTGTCATGGATGTCCTTGAAGGAGAGGAGAGGGAAAAAGGGAAGAAAGACTGAGGAAATAATGGCTGAAAATTTCCCAACACTTATAAAAGACATAAATATACATGCCTAAGAAGTACAATATACTCCAAACAGAATAAATCCTAATAGACCAACTCAGAGACACATACTAATCAGAATGTCAAATGCCAAAGATAAAGAAAGAATTCTTTAAAGCAGCAAGAGAAAAGTGATTTGTCACACACAAGTGAGCTTGAATAAGACTAAGGGATGATTTCTCATCCAAAAACATGGAGGAAAGAAGGCGGTGATATGATACATTTAAGGTACTGAAAGAGGAAAACTGCTAGCCAAAAATTATTTATCTGGCAAAAATGCCCTTCAAAAATGAGGAAGAATAGAAAATACTCACTGATAAACAGAAACAGAGATTATGCCAACAAAAGGCCTGTATTACAAGAACTACTAAAGGGAATCCTGCAGGTTGAAAGGCAAAGACAGAAGTGAGTGTAGAAGTGTGAAGAAATGAAGATTCAGAGAATATGTATGCCTTTGAAGCATACATGGTGGCATCTATTCAATTTGGCAGATTATAGGTGAATGTTGTACAGTATAAACCCCATTGTAACAACAAAGAAAGTATTTAAAAACTATACAGAGAGAGAAATGAAAAAGGGATCAGTCAGATATATCACAAAAGATTACCTATAAGAAAAAGAGGTTGCAATAAAGATAAAAAGAGACAATAAAAAATGATATGATATATAAAAACCAAAGGACAAAATGGCTGAAGTAAGTACTGTCTTTATCATAATAACACTGAATATTAATGGATTAAACTCCACAACAAAAAGGCACAGATTGGCAGAATGGATAAAAAAAAGCATGATTCAACAATATGTTGTTTGCAAGAGACTCACTTTATGCCCAAATAAAAAGGTTGAAAGTAAAATCTTGGAAAAAAGATAATTCATGCAAATAGTAACCAAAAAATAGCTGGGATAGCTATACAAATATCAGACAAAATAGACTTTATATCAATTGCTGTTATAAGAGACAAAGAAGGACATATTAATAAAGAGAACAATCCATCAAGAAGAAATAATCATAAGTATTTTTGTACCTAACCAAAGTATCTCAAATACATGAGGCAAACTGTCAAAACTGAAGGGAAAAATAGACACCGCTAGCATAACAGTTGGAGACTTTAATACACCATTCTCATCAATAGACAAAAGATCCAGACAGACGATCAGTAAGGAAACAGAGAACTTAAATATGATAAATGAATTAGACCTAATAGACATATGCAGAACATTGCAACCCAAAACATCAGGCTATATATCTTCTGAAGTGCACATGAATCACTCACCAGGATAGACCACATGTTGAGTCACAAAACAAGTTTCAATATATTTATAAAAGAATGAAGTTATGCAAAGCATCTTCTCTGACCATAATGGAATGATGCTGGAAATCAACAAGTATAGAACTGAAAAATCCACAAATATATAGAAGTTAAATAACACTCTTAAATGATGAGTGGGTCAAAGAAGAAATTGCAAGGGAAATCAGTAGGTATCTTGAGATGAACCAAAAGAGAAGACAAGTTATCAAAACTTATGGGATGCAGTGAAAGCAGTGCTAAGGGGGAAATTTACAACCCTAAAAGCTTACATTAAAAAAGAAGAAAAGGATAAACTCAAAGACAACTTCACACCTGGATGAACTAGAAAATGATCAACAAATTAATCCCAAAGCAAACAGGAAGAAAGAATAACAGATTAGAGCAGACATAAATGAAATCGAGAATAAAAAACAATAGAGAGAATTAACAAAACCAAAAGTTGGTTCTTTGAAAAGATGAATGAAATTGATAAAACCTTAGCTAGACTGACAAAGAAAAAAAGTGAAAAGAAATGAGAATAAAATAAAATCAGAAATGGGGGGGGGCTTAAAACTGATCCCACATAAATGAAAAGGATATTAGAGGATACTGTGAACCACTGTATGCCCATAAATTAGACAATCTAGATGAAATGGACTAGTTCCTAGAAACACACACAGAGTCATCAAAAACCTCCCCACAACAAAAAGCCCAGGACCAGATGGTTTGACAGGTAGTCCAACCATTCAAGAAGAATTAATACCAATCCTGTGCAAACTCTTCCAAAATACTGAACAGGGAGGGAAAACTCCCTAACTCATTCTATGAGGCCAATATCATTCAAATACCAAAACCAGATAAAGATTCTACAAGGAAAGAACATTATAGACCAATTTCTCTTTTGAACAAAGATGCAAAAATCATCAAAAAATACTTGCAAATAGAATCCAGCAACACATTAAAAGAATTATACACCATGAACAAATGATTTTATCCAAGTATGCAAGGGTGGTTCAACACAAGAAAATCAATTAATGTAATACACCACATTAACAAAAGAAGGGGAAAATACCACATGATCATTTAGAGCAATGCAAAAAAGGTATTTGACAAAATCCAGCAAACTTTCCTGATAAAAACACTGAGAAAAATAGGAATAGAAGGAAAGTTCTTCAACATGATAAAGAGCATATATTAAAAAGCCACAGCTAACATCACACTCAATGGTGAAAGCCTGAAAGCTTTCCCTCTAAGATCTAGAACAAGACAAGGATGCTCACTGTTGAGACTGTTATTCAACATTGTACTAGAAGTTCTAGCCAGAACAGTTAGGCAAGAAAAAGAAACGAAAGGCATCCAAATTGGAAAGAAAGTATTAAAACATTCACTATTAGCAGGTGATATGATCCTATATATAGGAAGACCCCAAAATCAAGAACAAAGTTACTAGAGCTAATAAACAAATCCAGCAATGTGGCAGAGTACAAGGTCAACATGCAAAAATCAGTATTGCTTCTATACACTAGTAAAGAACAATCTGAGGAAGGGATCAAGGAAAAAAGTCCAATTACAATAGCAATTAAAGGAATCAAATATCTAAGAGTAAATTTAACCAAAGATGTAAAGGACTTGTATTGAAAAAACTACAAAACATTGCTAAAAGAAATCACAGAAGACCCAAATAAACGGAAGAACATCCTGTGTTTATGGAGTTGAAGACTAAATTTTGTTAAGATGTAAATTCTCCTGAAAATGATTTACAGATTCAATACAACTCAAAATTTCAACAGCCTACTTTGTAGAAATGGAAAAGCCAATAATCAAATTTATTTAAAAGGTTATCGAGCCCTGGATGGCCAAAATATCTTGAGAAAGAATAAAGTTGGAGGAATCACACTTCCTGATTTTAAAACATATTGCAAAGCTAGGGTTAAAATAACAAGTGACTGGCAAAAACATAACTTTATTGGCCAATGGAATCAAATTCAGAGTTCAGAAGTAGACCCTCACATCTTTGACCAATTTATTTTTTACCAGTGCCAAGTCTAGTCAATTGAGAAATAATGGTCTCTGACAAATGGTGCTGGGAGAATTGGATATCCACATGCAAAAGAAAGAAATAGGACCCCTATCTCACATCATATAAAATTTTAACTCAAAATGGATCAAAGACCTAATTATCAGACCCATGACTATTAAAATCCTAGAAGAAAACGTAGGGAAGTATTTTCGGGATCTTGTGTTAGGTGATAGTTTCTTAGACTTTATACCCAATGCACAAGCAATGAATGAAAAGACGGATACATGGGGCATCATCTAAATTAAAAACTTTTGTGCTTCAAAAGACTTTGTCATCAAAGTGAAAAAACAACCTACTCAATGGGGGTAAAAGAATTAGAAACCACATATCCAATAAGGGTTTAATATCCAGAATATTTAAAGAAATTCTTCAACTCAACAATAAAAAGACAAATAACCCAATTAAAAAATGGGCAAGATACTTGAATAGACATTTCCCCAAAGAGGATATATATATGCTTGAAAAACACAGGAAAATATGTTCAACATCAATGGCTATTAGGGAAATGCAAATCAAAACAACAATGAAATATCATTTTGCACCCATTAGAATGGTTACTATTAAAAAAAAAACAAAACAGAAAACTACATGTGAGAGGATATGTTGCTGATGGGAATGTAAAATGTTGCAGTTGCCATGGATCCTCAGAAAGGTAAGTATAGAATTTCTATATGACTCAGCAATCCAGCTACTAGGTATATACCCAGAAGAAATGGAAGTAGGGACTTGAATCAGTGTTCATATTGGCATTATTCACAATCACTAAAAGATGGAAACAACCCACGTCTCTATCAGTCAATGAATAGATAAGCAAAATGTAGTATGAACATATGATATAATATTATTCTGCCATAAAAAAGGAATGAAGTCCTCATGCATGTGACAACATAGATAAACCTTGAGGACATTATGCTGAGTGAAATCAGCCAGACACAAAAGGACAAATACTGTATGATAATCACTGTTAAGAACTTGTTATAATAAACAAATTCATAGAGTTAGAATCTAGAATATAGGCTCTCAGGGGATAGATTGGGTTTAGAAAATGAGGAGTTGATGGTTAATTTGTACAGAATTCTATTTGGATGATTGTGATGGTAACACAATATTGTGAGTTTAATTAACAGCACCAAATTATATGGGTAAATGTGGTTTAAAAGGGATACTTTAGGTAGTATATATTACTAGAGTAACAATTAAAAGATAAAATATACGAATATATAATACAGTGAATCCTACTATTGACAATGGACTATAGTTAATAGTATAGTACAAGAATATGTTTTCATGGACTATAACAAATGTACAATACTAATACAAGGTATAAATAATAGGGTGGTATATAGGAAATATAAACCTAATACAAATTATGGATGATAGTTAATAGTACTATTTTAAGAATCTTTCAACAATTGTAACAAAGGTAACTGCTATTAAAAAATAATACAATTTAAAAGGCAGGGCTGTCATCAATAGTAACAAATGTTCCACACCAATGCAAGGAGTTGGTGGTGGGCTGTGTATAAGAATCCTGTATTTTATGTATGACTGTTTTGTAAACCTACAACTTTTCTAATTAAAAAAAGTCAACACCCATTCATGATGAAACCTCTCATCAAACTAAGAAAGAAGAGGAAATTCACAATTTGATTTAAAAAATTGTGCAAAAATCAATAATATCTTTGGGAGTGGATGTGGCTTGAGTGGTTGAGTGCCTACTTCCCACATGGGAGGTCCCTGGTTTGGTTCCTGGTGCCTCCTAAAATCAAAAACAAACAAACAAAAAAAACAACTTGGGGGAGCCGATTTGGCTCAGTAGTTGAGCACTGACCTCCCACTTATGAGGTCCCAGGTTCAATCCTGGTCCCAGCATCTCAAAAAAATAATAATAAATAATAATAATCTATAATATCTTACTTAATGGGGGAAAGTTGGATATTTCCCCCTAAGATTAGAAATGAGAGGGACAGTACAGAAATCCTAGCTAGTGCAATAAGACAAGAATAAAATAAATAAAGCTGTCTTAATTTACAGATAACATGATTTACTATAGAAAATTCCAAAGAACTGGGAAAAAATGTCACTCCTGGACATAGCAGACAAATATTGCAGGGTTGTAGGATAAAAGCTTAATATGCCAAATCCAATTGCTTTCCTATATTCTAGGAAAAAAATGATTGGAATTTGAAATAAAAACCAAACAAACAACTACAAAAACAACTGCATAAGTAATTTCACCCCTCAAAAGAAGTGCATAAGTATAACTTTAATAAAATAAGTACAAGATATACATGAGGAAAACTACAAAACTCTGTTGAATGAAATCAAAGAAAACCTGGAGATACATTTCCTGTTCCTTGGTTGGAAGACTCAATATTGCTAAAATGACAATTCTTCCTAACTTTATTATACAATCAATGTAATTTCAATCAAAATCTCAGCAAGTTATATTATTCATTGACAAACTCATTCTAAAGTTTATTAAAAAAGCAAAAGACCCAGAATAGCTAAAACAATACTGAAGAAGAGAACGAAGATTCATACTACCTGATTTCAGGATTCACTATAATGCTACAGTGATCAAGACAATGTGGTATTGGCAAAAGAATAGACTCACAGATAAATGAAACAAAATAGAGAGCTCAGAAACATATCCACAAAATTAATATTTAACTGATCTTTGAAAAAAGAACTCAGGCAGTTAAAAAGAGAAAAGTTAGCCTTTTCAACAAATGATACTGGGGTAATTGAATGTCCATATGTAAGTATAATAAAATTAAACATAAAGAGACTTTTTCCCATTGTGCACAGACAATGTGCACAGACTTCACACTGTTTATGAATATTAAGTCTAAATGGATCACAGACCTAAATGTAAAATGCAAAACTATGAAACTTCTAGAAGAAAATGTAGGTGACTTTGGTTTTGGGATGAGTTTTTAGATACAACACTAAAGAACATTCCAGAAAGAAAAGAAAAGATAATGTGGACATCATCAAAATTAAAATCTTCTGTTCTGTAACAAACATTGTTAATGTGATGAAAAAACAAGCCAGACTACGAGAAAATGTGTGAAACACATATCTGATAAAGAACTTGTTTCCAAATCATACAAATAACTCTTTACACTTGACAACAAGGAAACAAACAGTCAATCAAAACTGGACAAAATATTTAACAGACAGCTCACCAAAGAAGATATATAGATGGCAAATGAGTATATGAAAAGATGCTCAACATCATTTGTGATTAAGGAAATGCAAATTAAAAACAGCAATGAGATACTACTAAATATCTATCAGAATGGTGAAAATACAAAAATCTGGCAACACCAGTTACTGGTGAGGATATGAATAACAGGAGCTCTCTTTCATTGATACTGGGGATACAAAACAGTAGAGCCATTGAAAGATAGTTTGACAGTTTCTTAGAAAGCAAAACATAGACTTACAATATGATCTAAGAATCATACTCTCCGTCATTTACCCAACTTATTTAAAACTTTGTGTCCACACAAAAAACCTACATGTGAATGTTTATAGCCGCTTTATTCAAATTTGTCCCAAACTAGAGCAGACAAGATGCTTTTCAATAGGTAAATACATTAATAAACTGTGTTATATCCATATAGTGGGATATTAGTCAGTGATAGGAAAAAATGATCTATCAAGCCATGACAAGACATGGATGAATCTTAAATGATTATTGTTGGTTTTTTGTTTTTGTTTTTGTTTTTTTTTTTTAATTTTATTTATTTATTGTTTTTACCGGGAGGGCCCAGGAATCGAACCCAGGTCCCTCCATATGGTAGATGAACACCCAACCATTTGAGCCACCTCCGCCCCCAAAATGCATATTCGTTAAGTGAAAGAAGTCAGTCTGGAAAGACAACTTTCTATATGAAATCACCTATATGATATTCTGGAAAAGGTAGATTTATAGAGAAAAAATATCAACGGGTTTCAGGGTTTCATGGGAAGTAGAGAGTTGAATAAGTAAAGTACAAGATTTTTTTAGAATTCTGAAGCTATCCTTATGATACTATAATTGTAGATACATGATGCTATGCTCTTGTCATGACCCACAGAACTTACAGCACCGAGAGTGAACCTTAATGTTTGCAAATCAAACAAAATTATTTAAGACATCAGGAACCCAGAGCAGAATGCAGAATGTGACAAAGCAATTCTAAATATGTGAAACAACCTTACTGAAGGGATTGGTGGGACCTAGGTAATTTTGGAAAGGAGTGGAGACTGTAAAAATAAAGGCAGAAAAACAAAATGTATATAAGCACTGTGAAAAATAGTTGCTATTTTTTAAATTAAAATTTTGATATACATATATTTTTTTCCTACAGGAATTCAAGTTTGCAATTGGGTACACTGGAATTGAACAATCAAGGGAATGGTTGGTGGATGGCAGGGGTCAGGTTTCTCACGGAGTGGGAGGGCACACATAAGCATGGAGGAAGCTAGAGTGATCTGTATGGTAATGGATTAGCGTTGGAGACATGGGTGTGGACTCATGTTTAGCTTACTATTGAAACAAATGGTTGCATATCAAAATATTTATAGATATGAGTATTTACATGTGTTTGCATAAACACATATATTTCTTTGCTCTGTCAGCTGAAAGGGCCAAGAAGCAATGACATCCCAGAAACAATGATCAAACCTAGTGCCTAAATCCCAATTTCTAATACCATTCTCAAATAAAGGAATCAGGGCACCTTGGAAAAATGACTGATTCTAGGACTGGGGCAAGAAATATACAAAATGAATATCAAGCATCTATTAATGCCAAGATATAATTGTTAAATTTCTAAAAATTAAAAAAAAAATACAGGAAAAAACAGTGCAGAAACTTCACAAATCCGACCTATACCTGGTGATCAAAGTCAGGATCCACTGTGAAAAGTCATGCTGAAGTCTGAGTAACTGTCAGTAAATGTAATGTGGCGTTCTAGACCAGAGAAACACCACCAGGTAAAATCTAAGAGAGGAATAAAGCAGGGACTTTAGTTAATAATAATGTACCAATATTGGTTCATTAATGGCAATAGATGTAATGTACTAATGCAACATGCTGATAATGGCGGTATATACGGTCACACTATGTACTATCTTCCACTTTTTCTATAAATCTAAAACTGTTTTAAAAATAAAGTTTAGGGGGCCGGCTCGATAGCCCAGTGGATAGGGTGCCGGCATACCACATGGGAGGCCCTGGGTTCAATTCCCAGGGACCTCTCCTAGCAGGCAGACCGCCTTGAGAATGGCAAGC
Source organism: Chaetophractus vellerosus (assembly GCA_004027955.1). Taxonomy (NCBI): domain Eukaryota; kingdom Metazoa; phylum Chordata; class Mammalia; order Cingulata; family Chlamyphoridae; genus Chaetophractus; species Chaetophractus vellerosus. The sequence goes on from PVKH010023057.1 coordinate 13,882, forward strand.
CGCCATGGGCGGGCCAGAGCCACCGTGGGCAGGGCAAGAAGCTGCCACGGACATGGCAAGAGCCGCCA
>PVKH010023058.1:0-13939 GCA_004027955.1 Chaetophractus vellerosus
TATTATTTAGTTTAACTTTTTTTTTTTTTTAAGATTTATTTATCTACATCCCCCTCTCCCCCCCATCGTTTTGGGCTTGCTGTCTGCTCTCTGTGTGTTCTTCTCTGCTTGTCTTCTCTTTAGGCAGCACCGGGAACCGATCCTGGGACCTTCTAGAGTGGGAGAGACGTGCTCAGTCTCTTGTGCCACCTTAGCTCCCTGGTCTGCTGGGTCTCTTATTGTCTCTCCTCTGTGTCACTTTTTGTTGCATCATCTTGTTTCGCCACTTCTCTGCACGGGCCAGCTCTCCACATGGGCCAACTCTCTGCTTGGGCTAGCTCGCCGTGCAGACCAGCTTGCCTTTCACCAGGAGGCCCCAGGAATCAAACCCTGGACCTCCTATATGGTAGATGGGAGCCTAGTCACTTGAGCCACATCTGTTTCCCCTTAACTTCTTTTTTAGCTTTATAGAAATATTATAGGGGAGCAGGTGTAGCTCAAGTGGTTGAGTGCCTGCTTTCCATGTATGAAGTCCTGGGTTCAATCCCTGGTACCTCTTAAAAAAAAAAAAAAAAGAACTGTTATAATATGGTATGTAGTCACCTAAGTTTTGCTCTTTTCATTCAGTAATATGTTTCTTCTAAGATCATTCATGTTGTGTGTGGCTGTAGTTCATTAATTCACATTAGTATATAATATTCTATTGTTGAGATGTACCATAATTTTTTAGCCTTTTTCCCTTGCCCTCTTTCTTATCCTTTGAACCCACTATAACAGTAGTAAATCAGCAAAATCATCAGTGGCTTCACATGTATGTAAGGCTTTTAACAAAAGAGTTGAAATTATGACTTAGAAATATAGATACCATTAGAAATCCCTTCTATTTTTACAAGCGAAGTAAGCTATATGATTAGCATTTTTATAGTAGGGTATGAATTATATAGTTATAATGACAGCTGCCGGGTAGAAAGTTTTAACACACTAGAATGAAATGTATCTTGGAGACATTCTTAGTTTCTGAAGATCAGTATGCTCCATATGGTGCCACTAAACCAATGAGTTTGAAGAAAATATTCTGACTGCTGAAACAGCACAAAGTATGAATTATTCTTTTGAAAACAATTACACATTCATTGTCTTTCCAGCTTACTTTCTTCATGAATACTGCTAATGTTCATTTTATAAGTTAAAACAACTGTTGAATTATCTTAAACATATAAAGTATATTGATTTTAAATATAATGTGCTTTATTTATGTGTAATTTTCCTCCAAGTTCCAATAAAATGATACTACATTTTCTAAGTTAGAAAGTTATTACAATGAAAACATTTTCCAGTGCAAAATTAGTACCCTAGTTATAAAATATGGTAAAGTTTAGTACGTTCACTATAAATAAAAGTCATGATTCTGGCATGGTTTTTGTTTTTTTTCCAGTAGTCTATTTTGAGTTTTAAGTCTTTGGAATCAGATTCATTTAGCTGTCTCATAAGCCAACATCATGGATGGATGGGCAGACAGAATTGTCAGAGAAACTTGTCTTCTGTTCCTACATGGCATCATACAGAAAATTTAAACTTAACTATGCAATATTTTAGATATCTCATTAAAATGCAGGCTAAACAATGATTGATCTAAAAACAAGTAAGGATAACCTCTAGTATTGGGAGGATCTTTATTCCTTTTTTCCTCTGGCCAGAAAGCAACTTGAAAATTGAGATAACTCTTGGTGTCAAATCAGAGATTTCTCCCCCTATTATCAATCTCAGAATTTGCTTATGTTGGTCCTAACAGTAGACTCAAACCTCTAGAGAAGATTACACAGAACATTCTTCTAATGACCAAGTCTGAGGCTCCATCCGTATATCATATAGGACATTGCACATATTTCTTAGAAGCTCGGGTATCTAATTATAATAATGGTTCTCTGCGAGACAACTGAAACCTAGGGATGAAAAGACGTTATATTTCTACTATAGACTTATTGTGATTCTACCAATGGAAGAAATTATATCACTGATGTGGAGGCTGTGGCCACTGAAGGTTCTGAGGGCAGGGAGAGGGAATAACAGGTATAATACGGGGGCATTTTTGGGACTTTGGAATCGTCCTGAATGACATTATAATGACAGATACAGGCCATTATATATCTTGCCATAACCTACAGAAATGTGTGGGAGAGAGTGTAAACTACAAGGTAAACCATAATCCATGCTTAATGGCAGTGCTCCAAAATGTGTTCCTCAATTGCAATGAATGTACCTCACTAATGAAGGATGTTGTTAATGGGGGAAAATGTGGGAGGTATGGGGAGCGGGGCATATGGGAATTCCATATATTTTTTATGTAACATTTATGTAACCTATGTATCTTTTTAAAAAAATTTTAATTTAATTTAAAAAAAGACATGGGGAGTGAAGCCTTATTAACTTACTTTAAAAAAAGGAAAAAGGGGGGGTAGACTTTTATTGTAATAATTCATGCAACAATGAAATTTTTTAGCTGTGTGAAAGGAAATTTAAGTTATTGCAGCTCCAGGGCAGCAATTACTTATATATTGACAACTTATACATGTTTTACGTGCCCGTTTGCTCTCCTGTGCACTACTGAAATGTAGTTACCATAGCAATGAACACATCACATGGTTCCTGTGCTAGTTCTAAAATAGAGAACAGCAATATGCCATATGAGCTATGCTTATTTTCTACATAAGTACTGCATATACAACTTGAGGCTATTCCATACTCCTCTCAGTACAGATAGCTTATCACTGATTTAGAAAACTTCCAAAGTAAAAATTGGTGTGAGTATATTTTGAGTCTCCAACCTCTCTTGTACTATATGGCATATATTCTTTGCCACTGACCTAAAAGAGCAGTTTCACTAGCTTTGACCAGCAGGGATTCTGCTATTTTATATTTAGCCAAATATCTTCTATAGACTGTGCTATTCAGGAGATTGGGGGATGGGAGGTATAGCATTCGTGGAAACATTTTCTCAGTCTTATTGACCAATCCTAGCTTTTCTACTACTGTCTTCCTTTATGTATCAAGGAAAAAAATACTGGAGACTGTTTTAGAAGTTGAGGTGAGGAGGATACCAGAAAGAGCTGGAGGCATGCTATCAGTTCCCTTCTAGAACCGTTTCTTCTTTGTAAGATTTAAGCATAGGCTGTACAATAGTATGTCTATAGAAAAGGACTTCAGGTTTCTGTGATCTGTGCTGTCAGGTCCCCACGTCTGCCTTATCCTTGCATTCTTTAGAGTATGTACTATGCTGTCAGAACTCAAGAAATAAAATAGAAGCACAACCCTGTCACTGTAGTACTTATTTGAAGCAGCCCAAGTGCTATAGGATATTAAGGTATGCTTCTACTGTGTAACTGTTTCTAACCAAGTATAAAATAAGCAAAATGAATTTCTGTTTGAGCTACTGGCTATACTTATACCTATTGTCACTGGACCTCCACATTAAAATTTTAAAATATTCTGTATTGAAACTACTAGGAACAGCTATGCTGCATAAAATGAAGGAATCCAGTGCTTTATTCTCTCATGATCTTATATTCTGGACTGAAATTATAGGTCCTCAAACACAAATTAATGAATTTAGGAAGCCATATAGGTATATATATTTGGCTACTACTGATGGGATATATCTTGAGTGTATATTTGTGTTTACCTTTTCATCCCTTTTATAATTTAAAAACTATGTAAATTGGTATTACATAAACTATGTAATATTAGATGCATCTATATCCAGATAATTTGCAACCAAGCAGAACACATAACCGGAGATGTTATTGTAACCTTGTACTTGAAACTTACTTCTTTTTTCTGGATCATTGTTTAAAATTTGGATATCACAGAAATAGATAACGCAGGAAGGAAACTGTCATAATCCCATCCATATCTCATAGTGAGATAACCTCTGTTAATTAATTTTGTGTCTTTTTTAGATTTTTTATTATAAAAGGCATTAAAATATTCATTTTAACAAAACCATATTCTGTTGAGCAGTTTTTTAACCTAAAAAAACCTCTTTTCTTGTTTATACAAACTTACCTGATGTAGTGTTTACAGTACTTGTGTTATTGCCTCGATACATCAAGAACGTTGGGTTGTTTTCTAGGATTTGTTATTATAAATAATGTTATAGTGAATATATGTCTATAGTAATATTTACCTTAGTGGATCAATATGTAGAAGTAGTATCACCAGTTCTTAGGAAACAAATATTGTAAATTTTGATAACCTCAAAAGAGGTTCTATCAAGTCATATTCCCAGTTCAAAAGTTGTTTTAAACTTTGCCAGTCTAAGTTTAAAATGACATCTTGTTATTTTAATTTTCATTTCTAGAATTATTATTGAAGTTCCACATCTTTTCATATGTTTATATGCCATTTATATTTTCACCTTCTGTCAGCTTCTTTTTTCTTTGCTGAAATGATTTGGGTTTTTTCCCGACTAACTTTTTTCTTTTTTTTTTTTTCCTTTTGTTTATTGGGGAAATAAGTCCTTCATGAGTTATAAATATTTCCCCCATTTTGTCTTTTGATTTTATTCTTGGTGCTTTCTGGTATATGGAAGTTTTTAATTTGTATATAGTCAAATTTTTTAGTCTTGTCGTTATAGCTTCTGACATATCTTATTTATTAATATATTGTGCATTTCATGTGCATCTAATATACTCTTTCACTTATGTACAGAATCCAAAAGCATTTGAGGCCTATAACATACCAAGTGTCTGCTAGATAACAGTTCAGTACTGCATACACTACCTAAGAAGTGTTTAATCATATTTGGAACAGTGATGTTTTAGCCTATTAATAGACCAACTTCTCTAGAATGATTAGCAGCTACTTCTGAAAAATCTTTTTTTTTTACTCTTCTCCCTGCCCCCCGCCACTTGCACTCACTGTCTGTTCTCTGTGCCCATTCACTGCACGTTCTTCTGTGTCTGCTTGTCTTCTCTTCTCGTCTTCTCTTTAGGAGGCACCGGAACCGATCCCAGGACCTTTTGACATGGGAGAGAGGCACTTAATCACTTGAGCCACCCTAGCTCCCTGGTTTGTTGTGTCTCTCACTGTCTCTCCTCTGTGTCCCTTTTTTGTTGCATCATCTTGTTGCATCAGCTCTCCACACGGGCCAGCTCACTTTCACCTGGAGGCCCCAGGAGCCAAACCCAGGACCCTCCATGTGGTAGACAGGAGCCCAATCACTTGAGCCACATCCACTTCCCTGAATATCTTTTTAATTCAACAGTAACATGTAACAGTAGTAGTTTGACCTCTTTGTCTCTGACATTTTGTTAATTTAGCCTTTTATGTGTCTTTATATTTACAAATACTAATTCTGTGGCTAAAATATGTACTTTTCTCTAAGCTATGATATTATTGTGAAAGATATGACTACTTGCTTTCAAACAGAGCAGAAAATTTCTTTACAGAAAAACCAAACCACAATTATTTTAAAAATCCTCATTGTACATATTGTTCTACAAATTATTTTTTAAAAATAAAAATTTATTGAATACCTATTTTATTGCTGAGCTCTTGTAAGAAAAAGATGTGGAATTTTTTAAGTGCATAAGCACATTGAAAGTTAAATAGTAAAACAAGTGATAATTACCCAATAAAACAATGATGTATAAAGACCCACACTCAGCTCCATACCAAGGCAAAACAAAACAACAACAACAAAAAAATTGCAGTCTCTTCTGCAGCAGGATTATGTGCCAAGGAAATGTTACTGATGGTAGGTTTAGTTGCAATTATTTCCAGAATGTAAAATGAAGAAATTATTTAAAAAAAAAACACTTAATGTAGCCAATTTCACAAGTAAGCTGTATAACTGGTCATCTGTGAGTTTCTGCTTCAAAGTCTGCCAGGATCTACTTATTTTTTTTTTGCTTATGTGTGACTTTCTACCATTGCCATTTACTCTTTTGTGTGAAAGCTTTCACACCTATTAATTTTAACCTTCTAGAAACTTTACCATGTTAAATATTGTCCAACAATACCATAGTGTGGATAAGTTTAAGACCCTTTCCTCATCTCAGTTTTGGTTATGGAAGAAAAGAAACAATGAAAAAAGTAGAAGTCTGAGGTAAGGGAGAAGATGAATAATATGATTGAGGGCATAAGGCTTCCAAAGGTAACCTTTGCATGCCTCCCAGTTTCATCTGAATATACATGTGCCTAATCCCCACATCCACTTATCTCATTGAAATTGATTGGGACAATTAAAATATTTAAAGATGTTCACTGTTTCAGCATCATTGTATGAGTCAGGTATAATCAGAGAAGCAGAGCTGGTAAAAGCTAGATATAAAGATAGAGGTAAAGAGATATGGATATAGCAATTTATTATTATACAAGGAATTGGCTTAAGTAATTGTAGGGGATGGCTAAGCAAGTCCAAAGTCCAGTCAGGAATGGAAGATCATGCTCAGGCTAGAACCCCATGGGCAGGAGTATTTAAAGTCCCTCAGCTCAGGGAAAGCTTAAAGTCTCTTTCAGAGGCCTCACTTGATTAGGTCAGGCCCACCTGGTATTATGTGCCCTTTGATTAACTTAAAGTCCGCCGATTAGTGACTCCAAATGCATCTGCAAAAATCTCTTCACAGCAGCACCTAGATTAGTGTTTGATTGGAAAACTGGGGAAGAATGTTCAGCCTGTCCAAGGTGATACATCAAAAACATCACTGTTATTTAGACATATTTTAAACAAGAATTCTTTTCTTGGCTCTAATTCACAAAAACACTTCCGCTGCAAATGGTAACCCCACAAATCATTTTCAGTTATTTAATTATCCTCTAGTAGCCCTAGCCACACTCTAGATATAATGCTTTGTCACTGGTCATAAAATAGACTCTGGAACTAAAGGGTCTCCTTAAGAAGCCTTCTGAATCTATCCCTTCATTTTACAGGTGCAAAATCTAAAGCCCAGAAAGGCTGTAAACTTTTTTTTTTTTTTTCATACCAAAAAGGAAACATCTCATTTAGAAATATATTTTGGTTGACTCGATCTTGCACCTGAAACCCTATAAGAATCGTCTAAGAAAGTAGAACCCTGAAAGTTCTCCACTTTATACTGCTATTATATTTAAGTGATCCTGGCACTTAGAAATATATTTCCACGTGCAAAGAATATTAGGATGCAAAATTAAAATTTGGATATTTCTTGAACTTTTGTAAGATTGTTAATGAGAATGAGTTTTGTCCTCTTAGACATGTTCTAAGCTGTCTTATAAGTCTTTGTGACCTAATATCACTGTTTCCTCTTTGCCTTACAATTTTTTATTTTATTTTATTTTAATTTTTTTGTGTGTGTGGTACTGGGACTGGGGATTGAACCGAGGACCTTGTATGTAGAAAGCCAGTGCTCAACCACTGAGCCACATCGGCTTCCCTGACTTGGTTTTTCATTTGTTTGCTTGTTATTTGTGTTTTTTTGTTTTTTTTAGGAGGCACCAGGAGCAGAAACTGGGACCTCCCATGTGGAAAGCAAGCGCTCAACTACTTGAGCCACATCCACTCCCTAATTTTTTTAATGGATCTCTAGAGTTTACCCTCTGATATTACTGTCTAAGGTTAAGTATAAATTAAATTTGGTTGTGAGGTCGTATTGTGTTTATGTCTAGTGCTCTGGAGCATGTGAACAACTTCCCCAATACTCCCTAGGTTTCTAAAAACCATTTATTTGAAAAATATTTAAATGCCTACTATGTGCCACACATTTCTCTTCATACAATAGTGATCAAGATAGACAGCCTAGTAGGAAAGTGAGAGAGCAGATCAGCATTAATTGTGTAAAATATAGGGAAGTACAAGGGAATTACACGTTTGGTTCATTGTTTTTTAATGGCTCTCTGCCTTTCACAATGCCTGGCATTTTGTAGATGTTTAATAAGTGCTTTTGGGTAAATAAGGCCATTTTTTTTAAAAAGTGATGAGGATGTTTTTTAAAGATATGTATCCATGACACTTGGTACAGAATTAGGGTGATTGGAATAGATAGAAAACCAATGAAGATTCTGAGTTGTGAATGGATTCAAGGACTTGAGCGTATATTGGAATTGGGGCAAATATACTTTCACTGATTAGCAGTTTGCTTCATTTCCTTGAGAGATGGTTTTAGCTTGTTCCTGACCTTTGACCTTTATCTGAAATTAGTGCATCACTTTCTACTAATTGCAATTGCTAGTGACCAAGTGAATATTACACGTCTATAAAAGAACAGATTAAAATGAGGTCCTTATTATGTTGCTGCATCAGTAATCCAGGCTTCCAGCTAAATGCTAGAATATAAATTAGATCTCTTATCAAATCTGGCACATAAAATTTTAGGATCCTTTTTAATGTAGTACATGTGCTTTCAATAAATTCCTGTTTTAGCAAGAAATTAAATCAGTGTTCTTTGTGTCAAATACACTTGCCTTATAGTTTATGCTCTGTAACTTTAAAACCGTCCTTGTTAACCAGGTCAAGGGCAAAATTAAATTTGGTTTCTGCATTTGGTTTTACATTCAACAAATATGATTTTTCTTTGTTTTGTTGTATTGTGTTGTAGGTATTTTGTTTTGCTTTGTTCTGTTTCACTTAGAACAAAATTCAGAATCCTTAAAATCTCTCCACTAACTCTTCTCCTGTCTCACTGGCCTACTTTCAGTTTTCAAAACCACCAAGCTCTTTTTCCTGTCCCCTTGGGTTCTTTGCACATGTTCTTCCCTCTACCTTGACCTATTTTTACCCCATTTAGGGGGCTTTATTTACCCAGTTAACTCTTATTCATTTTCTAAGTCTCAACTTAAATATCATTTTCTCAGAGATTTCTTCTTCTACCAAACCACCAAATCTCAGTTAGATTCCTTTTAACAATCTCTTCTCTATCACTAGTGCCCAGCACAGTGCTTGGTAAGTAAAAGAATGAATTACTATATTGAGTACTTACTATATTCACTATAAGATGCCCTCAAGGAATTCACTCTCCTAAGTTGAGTTCCAAACGGCCATGTTATTTCAAAAATAATTTTTTCAGAGTATGTTAAGTCATACAGCCTTTTAGTTATCATGCTAACATTGCTATGAATCTAAATCTCACTTTAATGTAATTCATAAATAACCTCTTATGCTGTTTTTAATCTGAAAAGGGAAAAATTGAGTTTTCTTCTCCATTTCCATAGCCAACCTGGTAACTAATTTGCCACCCTATTCTTAACACAAACTGCTTCAAATTTAATCTTTTAAAACTTTGTTCTTCAAAGTGGATCACAAACACATTAGTACATTTAAAATCAATGTAAGGGACAAAATTAACATTTTCCATGAAAGAGAATAAAAAATGTGTGTTCATTTATATAAATGTTTGTATGCACATGTCTGTGGATAACAAGTTGCAAAGTAAAGTGAGTGTTTTACTGTGGGTTGCGGTCAAGAAACCATGAAAGCCACTACTTTACTGTGAATACCATTATATAATAATATCCCAACAAGTATGTCTAGAAAACAACCTGTTTCACTTATCAACTTTCCCAAGTGACTCTCTGCTTTCTTCATCTTTGGCTTCTAACACTCTTTTGCTCAGAGTCAAAAGCTGGAATCTCACAAATCTCCCAGAAAGACCATTTAAATTAAATGAACCCATCAAGATTTGGGGCACTAGGAGAATTGTGGGAAGATGGCAGACTAGAAAGCTCCAGAAATCAGTCCCTGCACCATAACACTATTAAACAGACAAGAACTGTCTGAATCAACTACTGCAAAACTTTGGAGTCCAGTAGAACATTGTACAGCATCCAAGGAAAAGCAGGACAAAGAGCCTGGTAAATTATGGTAAATACCAGTAGGTTGTTCTCTCCACAAGGCAGTTACTGTCATCCAGCCCTTTCTCGCAGAAGGCCACAGTGGGGTATAGCTTGCTGGTGTACGAAAGGGGCATAGACATCCACTTCCCAAAGAGCCAGGCTGGACATGGGCAGCTGCTGATCACGGCTTTTTATTAGCTACTTCAGGCCACTGGGACCCCGGATCTGAGGAGAGCCACTATTCCAACCCTCCCCAGACAAAGGCAGAGGGAGAGAACTAAAGCTGGTATGCTTCCTCAAAGCTACAAAGAAGAGTTGAACCACTGCATTTGCTGAGCAGATGAAGAAAGTGCAGCTTTGGGGAGCCGTGGAGGACGTTCCATCACCCTTCCTGGCCCCTCCCTAATCCTCTCTTCAGGGCAGTCTGAAGCCTGCCGGTGCTCCCTTTGTGGGCCCCTGGCCTTGTTCTGGCTCTAAAAGACTGACTTGGGAAACTCCTCTCAGGTGTGTGCTCCTCCCCAAATTTTACCTCCAAGCCAAAGCAGCTTGAGACAATTAAAGAAATAATTGAGGCGGACTTCCTGGGGAAAGGGCTTCCCTGCTTTAAGTCTAGCAGCGGAACACCCTAGAGAAGGAAGTTTGCTCATGGAAAGTAGAGAAGTTGTTCAAACTCCTGTAAACGGGGAATTCCCCAGGTGACTAGCAAGAACAGGCCCAGAAAAGACAGGGAGGACCCTACACTTTGCATTCGCCTTGGGCCAACCTTCCTGATAGGGAGGGCTGACACGCTAGAAAAGATGTCATATTACCAGCTGGTTACAAAGTCAAGAAGCAGATATCTTAGGGAATAAATCCCAGAGCTACCATTTTTAAATATTAAAATTACAGTGTTCAACAAAAGATTAAAACACAGAGAACTGGGAAATGATGGCCTATCCAAAGGAAGAGAAAAAAAAACAAAGACTATCTACAACTGCAAATAAAACAGTTCCTTCCATCTGCCCCACAATATCTAAGTCCCCACTCAGCATGAAGCCGTCAGAGCAGACATCATCCCAAATCCCTCAAGATTAGGGAATGAGCAAACATAAGGAGGGAGTGTAACCACAGACCAAAATAGATTTATTATTATTGTAGTTATTTTCTTGTGTTAACAGAAGAACTTGTAACTTTTCCAAAAGGAAACATGCTATACCCCTTTATATCTCCTGATTGCTGTCCCTTAGTATTAAAATATCTTTTTCATTGTTGCAAAATATTATAATATTACTGTTAACTATTGTCCGTAAGTTACATTAGTTGTAATTTTCCCATGTATCACCATACTCTTAGCACTTTTTAAAAGAAGAGCATTCTTATATTTATACTATTAACCACAATCTTCATCCACCACTGAAATTACTATGTTATACATTCCCCAGATTATTCTCTAGGTTCCTGGCAATTGACATTTACGTCCACAGACTACCCCTTTCAGCCTCAATCACATTTATAAATCATCAGTGTTAGCTACACTCACTATAATGTGTTGCTATCAACTTTATTTCTACTCTTTTACAATTAAGCTTATTAATAATGCTACATACATTAAGTATCAGCTCCCATTCTCAACCCACATTCTATTTCTAGTAACCTATACTCTAGAGTTTACCTCCATGAATTTACTCCTTGTCTTTAGTTCATATTAGTGAAATCATACAATATTTTTCCTTTGAGGTCTGGCTTATTTCATGCAACATAATGTCCTCAAGGCTCATCCATGTTGTCATATGCTTCCCAATGTAATTTCTCCTTACAATTGAAATATCCATTCCACTGTATGTATATAATACATTTCGTTTATTCATTCATCAGTTGATGGACACTTGGGCTGGTTGCATATTTTAGCAATTGTGAATAATGCTGCTATGAACATCAGTGTGCAAATGTCAGTTTGCAACTTTGCTTTCAGTGCTTCTGATTATATTTCTAGTAACGGGATTACTGGATGATATGGCAGTTCTATATCAGCTTCCTGGTACTGCCAAACTGCCTTCCACAGAGGCTGCACCATTTTACCTTCCTACCAACAGTGAAAGACTATTTCTGTTTCTCTCCATCCTCTCCAGCACTTGTAGTTTTCTGTCTTTTTAATAGTGGCCATTCCAATAAGTGGGAAATGATATATCTCACTGTAAATTTGATTTGTATTTCCCTAATCACTAGTGATGCTGAACATTTTTTCATATGTTTTTCCACCATTTGAATTTCTTCTTTGGTTTCATAGGTTTTGTTATGTTGTGTTCTCATTTTCATTCATCTCAAAATATTTACTTACTTCTCTTGCAATTTAGTCTTTGACCCACTGATTATTTAAGAGTGTGTTTACTCTCATATATTTGTGAATTTTCCTGTTTTCTGTCCGTTATTTCCAGCTTCATTCCATTATGATCACAGAAAGTGTTTTATTTAATTTCAGTCTTTTTACACTTATTGAGACCTGTCTTGTGATCCAACATATGGTTTATCCTGGAGAAGGATCCGTGAGCACTTGAAAAGAATGTATATCCTGTTGTTAGGAGTGTAATGCTCTATAAATATCTGTTAGGTCTAGATCATTTATCATATTGTGCAAGCTCTGTTTCCTTATTTATCCTCTGTCCAGATGTTCTATCCATGGCTGAAAGTGATTTATTGAAGTGTCCAACTATTATTGTAGAGACATCTATTTCTCCGTGCAGTTTTGCCAGTGTGTGCCTCATGTATCTGGGGGCACCCTGGGTTAGGTACATAAATATTTATTATAGTTATTTCTTCTTGGTGAATTGTCCTTTTATTAATATATAATGACCTTCATCATGTCTTATAACAGTTTTCCGTTTAAAATCTATTTTGTCTTATATTAATATCGCTGTTCCAGATCTTTTTTGATTATTGTTTCTCCACATGTAATATCTTTTTCCAACCTTTGCTTTGGTTATGTCCTTCTATCCAAGGTGAGTCTCTTTTAGAAAGCACATAGATGGCTCTTTTTTTTTTTTTAATCCATTCTGTCAATCTATGTCTTTTGGTTAGGAAACTCAATCCATTAATGTTCAATGTTATTACTGTAAAGGCATTACTTACTTTATCCATTTTATCCTTTGGCTTTCCATTGTCATATCTTACTGTTGTCTGTCTTTTTATCCTTTAAGTTACCCTTACTAATAATCTTCATTTCTGTGCTCTTCTTTCTCCCAGTCTCTTGCCCTTGTTTTTTCCTTTCAAGCTGTAGCACTTCCTTTAGTATCTCTTGTAATTCTGGTCTTTGGGTAACATACTCTCAGTTTTTGTTTGTCTGTGAAGACTTTAAACTTACCCTCATTTTTTTTTTCACCCTTATTTTTGAAGGTCAGTTTTGCTGGATAAAGAATTCTTGGTTGGCAGTTTTTTCACTTTTTGTACCTTAAACACACCATTCTACTTTCTTCTTGCCTCCATGGTTTCTGATGAGTGATCTGCCTTCATCTTACTGAGGTTCCCTTGATGTGATGCATTGCTTTTCTCTTGCTGCTTTCAGCATCCTCCCTTTATCTCTGGTATTTGTTATTCTGAATAGTAGGTGTCTTGAAGTAGGTCTATTCATATGTATTCTGTTAGGGGTGTATTGTACTTCTTGGATATTGACACTTTGTCTTTCATAAGAAAGATTTTGATCATTATTTCCTCAAGTATTCTTTCTGCTCTTTTTCCGTTCTATTCCCTTTCTAGAACACTGATGATGCATTATGCTTGTGTGTTTCCCATTGTCACTCATTTCCCTTATTCCATTTATTACATTCTTTTCTCTTTCTGTTCAACTGTCTCTTCAAGTTCAGATATTCTGTCCCTGAATTCACTAATTCTGTCTTCCATCAATTCAAATCTGCTGTTGTATGCCTCTAGTGTATTTCTTTTTACTTTATTTTTAAAGAAGTTTTAGAGTACAGAAAAGTTACGTCAAAAATATAGGGGATTCCCATATACCCCACCCCTCCCCTCTCACATTTTCCCCTATTAATAATATCTTTCATTAGTGTGATACATTTGTTACAATTGATGAACAAATATTGAAACATTGCTACTAACCATGATCTATAGCTTCCATTATGGTTACACTTTGCACAGCACAATCTTACAGGTTTTGACAAAATGT